>CAWWDY010000020.1:0-28184 GCA_963942605.1 Poecilus cupreus | reverse complement strand
AGCAATTTTATCGTCATTTCTCATAAATCGCCGTTTCACACGAAAGAAACATGAATTTGTCAGTTTGAATAGTTCAAAACAGCGTTTTTCTATGTTTTTGCAAGTTTAAAACAGCAATTTTATCGTCATTTCTCATAAAACGCCGTTTCACACGAAAGAAACCTGAATTTATCAGTTTGAATAGTTAAAAACAGCGTTTTTCTATGTTTTTGCAAGTTTAAAACAGAAATTTTATCGTAATTTCTCATAAATCGCCGTTTCACACGAAAGAAACATGAATTTATCAGTTTGAATAGTTCAAAACAGCGTTTTTCTATGTTTTTGCAAGTTTAAAACAGCAGTTTTATCGTGATTTCACAAAAATCCACCGTTTCGAACGAAAGAAACCTGAATTTATCAGTTTGAATAGTTGAAAACAGCGTTTTTCTATGTTTTTGCAAGTTTAAAACAGCAATTTTATCGTTATTTCTCATAAATCGCCGTTTCACACGAAAGAAACCTGAATTTATCAGTTTGAATAGTTAAAAACAGCGTTTTTCTATGTTTTTGCAAGTTTAAAACAGCAATTTTATCGTCATTTCTCATAAATCGCCGTTTCACACGAAAGAAACATGAATTTATCAGTTTGAATAGTTCAAAACAGCGTTTTTCTATGTTTTTGCAAGTTTTAAAACAGCAGTTTTATCGTGATTTCACAAAAATCCACCGTTTCGAACGAAAGAAACCTGAATTTATCAGTTTGAATAGTTAAAAACAGCGTTTTTCCATGTTTTTGCAAGTTTAAAACAGCAATTTTATCGTCATTTCTCATAAATCGCCGTTTCACACGAAATAAACATGAATTTATCAGTTTGAATAGTTAAAAACAGCGTTTTTTCTATGTTTTTGCAAGTTTAAAACAGCAATTTTATCGTCATTTCTCATAAATCGCCGTTTCACACGAAAGAAACATGAATTTGTCATTTTGAATAGTTCAAAACAGCGTTTTTCTATGTTTTTTCATGTTTAAAACAGCAATTTTATCGTCATTTCTCATAAATCGCCGTTTCACACGAAAGAAACATGAATTTGTCAGTTTGAATAGTTGAAAACAGCGTTTTTCTATGTTTTTGCAAGTTTAAAACAGCAATTTTATCGTCATTTCTCATAAATCGCCGTTTCACACGAAAGAAACATGAATTTGTCAGTTTTAATAGTTCAAAACAGCGTTTTTCTATGTTTTTTCATGTTTAAAACAGCAATTTTATCGTCATTTCTCATAAATCGCCGTTTCACACGAAAGAAACATGAATTTGTCAGTTTGAATAGTTCAAAACAGCGTTTTTCTATGTTTTTGCAAGTTTAAAACAGCAATTTTATCGTCATTTCTCATAAATCGCCGTTTCACACGAAAGAAACATGAATTTGTCAGTTTGAATAGTTCAAAACAGCGTTTTTCTATGTTTTTGCAAGTTTAAAACAGCAATTTTATCGTCATTTCTCATAAAACGCCGTTTCACACGAAAGAAACCTGAATTTATCTGTTTGAATAGTTAAAAACAGCGTTTTTTCTATGTTTTTGCAAGTTTAAAACAGAAATTTTATCGTCATTTCTCATAAATCGCCGTTTCACACGAAAGAAACATGTATTTATCAGTTTGAATAGTTCAAAACAGCGTTTTTCAATGTTTTTGCAAGTTTAAAACAGCAGTTTTATCGTGATTTCACAAAAATCCACCGTTTCGAACGAAAGAAACCTGAATTTATCAGTTTGAATAGTTAAAAACAGCGTTTTTCTATGTTTTTGCAAGTTTAAAACAGCAATTTTATCGTCATTTCTCATAAATCGCCGTTTCACACGAAAGAAACATGAATTTGTCAGTTTGAATAGTTCAAAACAGCGTTTTTCTATGTTTTTTCATGTTTAAAACAGCAATTTTAACGTCATTTCTCATAAATTGCCGTTTCACACGAAAGAAACATGAATTTGTCAGTTTGAATAGTTGAAAACAGCGTTTTTCTATGTTTTTGCAAATTTAAAATAGCAATTTTATCGTGATTTCACAAAAATCCACCGTTTCAAACGAAAGAAACATGAATTTATCAGTTTGAATAGTTAAAAACAGCGTTTTTCTATGTTTTTGCAAGTTTAAAACAGCAATTTTATCGTCATTTCTCATAAATCGCCGTTTCGCACGAAAGAAACATGAATTTATCAGTTTGAATAGTTAAAAACAGCGTTTTTCTATGTTTTTGCAAGTTTAAAACAGCAATTTTATCGTCATTTCTCATAAATCGCCGTTTCACACGAAAGAAACATGAATTTGTCAGTTTGAATAGTTCAAAACAGCGTTTTTCTATGTTTTTTCATGTTTAAAACAGCAATTTTATCGTCATTTCTCATAAATCGCCGTTTCACACGAAAGAAACATGAATTTGTCAGTTTGAATAGTTCAAAACAGCGTTTTTCTATGTTTTTGCAAGTTTAAAACAGCAATTTTATCGTCATTTCTCATAAATCGCCGTTTCACACGAAAGAAACATGAATTTGTCAGTTTGAATAGTTCAAAACAGCGTTTTTCTATGTTTTTGCAAGTTTAAAACAGCAATTTTATCGTCATTTCTCATAAAACGCCGTTTCACACGAAAGAAACCTGAATTTATCAGTTTGAATAGTTAAAAACAGCGTTTTTCTATGTTTTTGCAAGTTTAAAACAGCAATTTTATCGTCATTTCTCATAAAACGCCGTTTCACACGAAAGAAACCTGAATTTATCAGTTTGAATAGTTAAAAACAGCGTTTTTCTATGTTTTTGCAAGTTTAAAACAGCAATTTTATCGTCATTTCTCATAAATCGCCGTTTCACACGAAAGAAACATGAATTTGTCAGTTTGAATAGTTCAAAACAGCGTTTTTCTATGTTTTTGCAAGTTTAAAACAGCAATTTTATCGTCATTTCTCATAAAACGCCGTTTCACACGAAAGAAACCTGAATTTATCAGTTTGAATAGTTAAAAACAGCGTTTTTCTATGTTTTTGCAAGTTTAAAACAGAAATTTTATCGTCATTTCTCATAAATCGCCGTTTCACACGAAAGAAACATGAATTTATCAGTTTGAATAGTTCAAAACAGCGTTTTTCTATGCTTTTGCAAGTTTAAAACAGCAGTTTTATCGTGATTTCACAAAAATCCACCGTTTCGAACGAAAGAAACCTGAATTTATCAGTTTGAATAGTTAAAAACAGCGTTTTTCCATGTTTTTGCAAGTTTAAAACAGCAATTTTATCGTCATTTCTCATAAATCGCCGTTTCACACGAAATAAACATGAATTTATCAGTTTGAATAGTTAAAAACAGCGTTTTTCTATGTTTTTGCAAGTTTAAAACAGCAATTTTATCGTCATTTCTCATAAATCGCCGTTTCACACGAAAGAAACATGAATTTGTCATTTTGAATAGTTCAAAACAGCGTTTTTCTATGTTTTTTCATGTTTAAAACAGCAATTTTATCGTCATTTCTCATAAATCGCCGTTTCACACGAAAGAAACATGAATTTGTCAGTTTGAATAGTTGAAAACAGCGTTTTTCTATGTTTTTGCAAGTTTAAAACAGCAATTTTATCGTCATTTCTCATAAATCGCCGTTTCACACGAAAGAAACATGAATTTGTCAGTTTTAATAGTTCAAAACAGCGTTTTTTCTATGTTTTTTCATGTTTAAAACAGCAATTTTATCGTCATTTCTCATAAATCGCCGTTTCACACGAAAGAAACATGAATTTGTCAGTTTGAATAGTTCAAAACAGCGTTTTTCTATGTTTTTGCAAGTTTAAAACAGCAATTTTATCGTCATTTCTCATAAATCGCCGTTTCACACGAAAGAAACATGAATTTGTCAGTTTGAATAGTTCAAAACAGCGTTTTTCTATGTTTTTGCAAGTTTAAAACAGCAATTTTATCGTCATTTCTCATAAAACGCCGTTTCACACGAAAGAAACCTGAATTTATCTGTTTGAATAGTTAAAAACAGCGTTTTTCTATGTTTTTGCAAGTTTAAAACAGAAATTTTATCGTCATTTCTCATAAATCGCCGTTTCACACGAAAGAAACATGTATTTATCAGTTTGAATAGTTCAAAACAGCGTTTTTCAATGTTTTTGCAAGTTTAAAACAGCAGTTTTATCGTGATTTCACAAAAATCCACCGTTTCGAACGAAAGAAACCTGAATTTATCAGTTTGAATAGTTAAAAACAGCGTTTTTCTATGTTTTTGCAAGTTTAAAACAGCAATTTTATCGTCATTTCTCATAAATCGCCGTTTCACACGAAAGAAACATGAATTTGTCAGTTTGAATAGTTCAAAACAGCGTTTTTCTATGTTTTTTCATGTTTAAAACAGCAATTTTAACGTCATTTCTCATAAATTGCCGTTTCACACGAAAGAAACATGAATTTGTCAGTTTGAATAGTTGAAAACAGCGTTTTTCTATGTTTTTGCAAATTTAAAATAGCAATTTTATCGTCATTTCTCATAAATCGCCGTTTCACACGAAAGAAACATGAATTTGTCAGTTTGAATAGTTCAAAACAGCGTTTTTCTATGTTTTTTCATGTTTAAAACAGCAATTTTATCGTCATTTCTCATAAATCGCCGTTTCACACGAAAGAAACATGAATTTGTCAGTTTGAATAGTTGAAAACAGCGTTTTTCTATGTTTTTGCAAGTTTAAAACAGCAATTTTATCGTCATTTCTCATAAATCGCCGTTTCACACGAAAGAAACATGAATTTGTCAGTTTGAATAGTTCAAAACAGCGTTTTTCTATGTTTTTGCAAGTTAAAACAGCAATTTTATCGTCGTTTCTCATAAAACGCCGTTTCACACGAAAGAAACATGAAATTGTCAGTTTGAATAGTTAAAAACAGCGTTTTTCTATGTTTTTGCAAGTTTAAAACAGCAATTTTATCATCATTTCTCATAAATCGTCGTTTCACACGAAAGAAACATGAATTTATCAGTTTGAATAGTTGAAAACAGCGTTTTTCTATGTTTTTGCAAGTTTAAAACAGCAGTTTTATCGTGATTTCACAAAAATCCACCGTTTCGAACGAAAGAAACCTGAATTTATCAGTTTGAATAGTTAAAAACAGAGTTTTTCTATGTTTTTGCAAGTTTAAAACAGCAATTTTATCGTCATTTCTCATAAATCGCCGTTTCACACGAAAGAAACATGAATATGTCAGTTTGAATAGTTCAAAACAGCGTTTTTCTATGTTTTTGCAAGTTTAAAACAGCAATTTTATCGTCATTTCTCATAAAACGCCGTTTCACACGAAAGAAACATGAATTTGTCAGTTTGAATAGTTAAAAACAGCGTTTTTCTATGTTTTTGCAAGTTTAAAACAACAATTTTATCGTCATTTTTCATAAATCGCCATTTCACTCGAAAGAAACCTGAATTTATCAGTTTGAATAGTTAAAAACAGCGTTTTTCTATGTTTTTGCAAGTTTAAAACAGCAATTTTATCGTCATTTCTCATAAATCGCCGTTTCACACGAAAGAAACATGAATTTATCAGTTTGAATAGTTCAAAACAGCGTTTTTCTATGTTTTTGCAAGTTTAAAACAGCAGTTATATCGTGATTTCACAAAAATCCACCGTTTCGAACGAAAGAAACCTGAATTTATGAGTTTGAATAGTTAAAAACAGCGTTTTTCTATGTTTTTGCAAGTTTAAAACAGCAATTTTATCGTTATTTCTCATAAATCGCCGTTTCACACGAAAGAAACATGAATTTATCAGTTTGAATAGTTAAAAACAGCGTTTTTCTATGTTTTTGCAAGTTTAAAACAGCAATTTTATCGTCATTTCTCATAAATCGCCGTTTCACACGAAAGAAACATGAATTTGTCAGTTTGAATAGTTCAAAACAGCGTTTTTCTATGTTTTTGCAAGTTTAAAACAGCAATTTTATCGTCATTTCTCATAAATCGCCGTTTCACACGAAAGAAACATGAATTTGTCAGTTTGAATAGTTCAAAACAGCGTTTTTCTATGTTTTTGCAAGTTTAAAACAGCAATTTTATCATCATTTCTCATAAAACGCGGTTTCACACGAAAGAAACATGAAATTGTCAGTTTGAATAGTTAAAAACGGGGTTTCCTATGTTTTTGCAAGTTTAAAACAGCAGTTTTATCGTGATTTCACAAAAATCCACCGTTTCGAACGAAAGAAACCTGAATTTATCAGTTTGAATAGTTAAAAACAGCGTTTTTCTATGTTTTTGCAAGTTTAAAACAGCAATTTTATCGTCATTTCTCATAAATCGCCGTTTCACACGAAAGAAACATGAAATTGTCAGTTTGAATAGTTCAAAACAGCGTTTTTCTATGTTTTTTCATGTTTAAAACAGCAATTTTATCGTCATTTCTCATAAATCGCCGTTTCACACAAAAGAAACATGAATTTGTCAGTTTGAATAGTTGAAAACAGCGTTTTTCTATGTTTTTGCAAGTTTAAAACAGCAATTTTATCGTCATTTCTCATAAATCGTCGTTTCACACGAAAGAAACATGAATTTGTCAGTTTGAATATATCAAAACAGCGTTTTTCTATGTTTTTGCAAGTTTAAAACAGCAATTTTATCGTCATTTCTCATAAAACCCCGTTTCACACGAAAGAAACATGAATTTGTCTGTTTGAATAGTTAAAAACAGCATTTTTCTATGTTTTTGCAAGTTTAAAACAGCAATTTTATCGTCATTTCTCATAAATCGCCGTTTCACACGAAAGAAACCTGATTTTATCAGTTTGAGTAGTTAAAAACAGCGTTTTTCTATGTTTTTGCAAGTTTAAAACAGCAATTTTATCGTCATTTCTCATAAATCGCCGTTTCACACGAAAGAAACATGAATTTATCAGTTTGAATAGTTCAAAACAGCGTTTTTCTATGTTTTTGCAAGTTTAAAACAGCAGTTTTATCGTGATTTCACAAAAATCCACCGTTTCGAACGAAAGAAACCTGAATTTATCAGTTTGAATAGTTAAAAACAGCGTTTTTCTATGTTTTTGCAAGTTTAAAACAGCAATTTTATCGTCATTTCTCATAAATCGCCGTTTCACACGAAAGAAACATGAATTTGTCAGTTTGAGTAGTTCAAAACAGCGTTTTTCTATGTTTTTTTCAAGTATAAAACAGCAATTTTATCGTCATTTCTCATAAATCTCCGTTTCACACGAAATAAACATGAATTTGTCAGTTTGAAAAGTTCAAAACAGCGTTTTTCTATGTTTTTTCATGTTTAAAACAGCAATTTTATCGTCATTTCTCATAAATCGCCGTTTCACACGAAAGAAACATGAATTTGTCAGTTTGAATAGTTAAAAACTGCGTTTTTCTATGTTTTTGCAAGTTTAAAACAGCAATTTTATCGTCATTTCTCATTAATCGCCGTTTCACACGAAAGAAACATGAATTTGTCAGTTTGAATAGTTCAAAACAGCGTTTTTCTATGTTTTTGCAAGTTTAAAACAGCAGTTTTATCGTGATTTCACAAAAATCCACCGTTTCGAACGAAAGAAACCTGAATTTATCAGTTTGAATAGTTAAAAACAGCGTTTTTCTATGTTTTTGCAAGTTTAAAACAGCAATTTTATCGTCATTTCTCATAAATCGCCGTTTCACACGAAAGAAACATGAATTTGTCAGTTTGAATAGTTCAAAACAGCGTTTTTCTATGTTTTTTCATGTTTAAAACAGCAATTTTATCGTCATTTCTCATAAATCGCCGTTTCACACGAAAGAAACATGAATTTGTCAGTTTGAATAGTTGAAAACAGCGTTTTTCTATGTTTTTGCAAGTTTAAAACAGCAATTTTATCGTCATTTCTCATAAATCGCCGTTTCACACGAAAGAAACATGAATTTGTCAGTTTGAATAGTTCAAAACAGCGTTTTTCTATGTTTTTTCATGTTTAAAACAGCAATTTTATCGTCATTTCTCATAAATCGCCGTTTCACACGAAAGAAACATGAATTTGTCAGTTTGAATAGTTCAAAACAGCGTTTTTCTATGTTTTTGCAAGTTTAAAACAGCAATTTTATCGTCGTTTCTCATAAAACGCCGTTTCACACGAAAGAAACATGAAATTGTCAGTTGAATAGTTAAAAACAGCGTTTTTCTATGTTTTTGCAAGTTTAAAACAGCAATTTTATCGTCATTTCTCATAAATCGCCGTTTCACACGAAAGAAACCTGAATTTATCAGTTTGAATAGTTAAAAACAGCGTTTTTCTATGTTTTTGCAAGTTTAAAACAGCAATTTTATCGTCATTTCACAAAATCCACCGTTTCGAACGAAAGAAACCTGAATTTATCAGTTTGAATAGTTAAAAACAGCGTTTTTCTATGTTTTTGCAAGTTTAAAACAGCAATTTTATCGTCATTTCTCATGAATCGCCGTTTCACACGAAAGAAACATGAATTTGTCAGTTTGAATAGTTCAAAACAGCGTTTTTCTATGTTTTTTCATGTTTAAAACAGCAATTTTATCGTCATTTCTCATAAATCGCCATTTCACACGAAAGAAACATGAATTTATCAGTTTGAATAGTTAAAAACAGCGTTTTTCTATGTTTTTGCAAGTTTAAAACAGCAATTTATCGTCATTTCTCATAAATCGCCGTTTCACACGAAAGAAACATGAATTTGTCAGTTTGATAAGTTCAAAACAGCGTTTTTCTATGTTTTTGCAAGTTTAAAACAGCAATTTTATCGTCATTTCTCATAAATCGCCGTTTCACACGAAAGAAACATGAATTTGTCAGTTTGAATAGTTGAAAACAGCGTTTTTCTATGTTTTTGCAAGTTTAAAACAGCAATTTTATCGTCATTTCTCATAAATCGCCGTTTCACACGAAAGAAACCTGAATTTATCAGTTTGAATAGTTAAAAACAGCGTTTTTCTATGTTTTTGCAAGTTTAAAACAGCAATTTTATCGTCATTTCTCATAAATCGCCGTTTCACACGAAAGAAACATGAATTTGTCAGTTTGAATAGTTCAAAACAGCGTTTTTCTATGTTTTTGCAAGTTTAAATCAGCAATTTTATCGTCGTTTCTCATAAAACGCCGTTTCACACGAAAGAAACATGAAATTGTCAGTTTGAATAGTTCAAAACAGCGTTTTTCTATGTTTTTTCATGTTTAAAACAGCAATTTTATCGTCATTTCTCATAAATCGGCGTTTCACACGAAAGAAACATGAATTTGTCAGTTTGAATAGTTCAAAACAGCGTTTTTCTATGTTTTTGCAAGTTTAAAACAGCAATTTTATCGTCATTTCTCATAAATCGCCGTTTCACACGAAAGAAACATGAAATTGTCAGTTTGAATAGTTCAAAACAGCGTTTTTCTATGTTTTTGCAAGTTTAAAACAGCAATTTTATCATCATTTTTCATAAAACGCGGTTTCACACGAAAGAAACATGAAATTGTCAGTTTGAATAGTTAAAAACAGCGTTTTTCTATGTTTTAGCAAGTTTAAAACAGCAGTTTTATCGTGATTTCACAAAAATCCACCGTTTCGAACGAAAGAAACCTGAATTTATCAGTTTGAATAGTTAAAAACAGCGTTTTTCTATGTTTTTGCAAGTTTAAAACAGCAATTTTATCGTCATTTCTCATAAATCGCCGTTTCACACGAAAGAAACATGAAATTGTCAGTTTGAATAGTTCAAAACAGCGTTTTTCTATGTTTTTTCATGTTTAAAACAGCAATTTTATCGTCATTTCTCATAAATCGCCGTTTCACACAAAAGAAACATGAATTTGTCAGTTTGAATAGTTGAAAACAGCGTTTTTCTATGTTTTTGCGAGATTAAAACAGCAATTTTATCGTCATTTCTCATAAATCGTCGTTTCACACGAAAGAAACATGAATTTGTCAGTTTGAATATATCAAAACAGCGTTTTTCTATGTTTTTGCAAGTTTAAAACAGCAATTTTATCGTCATTTCTCATAAAACGCCGTTTCACACGAAAGAAACCTGAATTTATCAGTTTGAGTAGTTAAAAACAGCGTTTTTCTATGTTTTTGCAAGTTTAAAACAGCAATTTTATCGTCATTTCTCATAAATCGCCGTTTCACACGAAAGAAACATGAATTTATCAGTTTGAATAGTTCAAAACAGCGTTTTTCTATGTTTTTGCAAGTTTAAAACAGCAGTTTTATCGTGATTTCACAAAAATCCACCGTTTCGAACGAAAGAAACCTGAATTTATCAGTTTGAATAGTTAAAAACAGCGTTTTTCTATGTTTTTGCAAGTTTAAAACAGCAATTTTATCGTCATTTCTCATAAATCGCCGTTTCACACGAAAGAAACATGAATTTGTCAGTTTGAGTAGTTCAAAACAGCGTTTTTCTATGTTTTTGCAAGTATAAAACAGCAATTTTATCGTCATTTCTCATAAATCTCCGTTTCACACGAAATAAACATGAATTTGTCAGTTTGAATAGTTCAAAACAGCGTTTTTCTATGTTTTTTCATGTTTAAAACAGCAATTTTATCGTCATTTCTCATAAATCGCCGTTTCGCACGAAAGAAACATGAATTTGTCAGTTTGAATAGTTAAAAACAGCGTTTTTCTATGTTTTTGCAAGTTTAAAACAGCAATTTTATCGTCATTTCTCATTAATCGCCGTTTCACACGAAAGAAACATGAATTTTTAGTTTGAATAGTTCAAAACAGCGTTTTTCTATGTTTTTGCAAGTTTAAAACAGCAGTTTTATCGTGATTTCACAAAAATCCACCGTTTCGAACGAAAGAAACCTGAATTTATCAGTTTGAATAGTTAAAAACAGCGTTTTTCTATGTTTTTGCAAGTTTAAAACAGCAATTTTATCGTCATTTCTCATAAATCGCCGTTTCACACGAAAGAAACATGAATTTGTCAGTTTGAATAGTTCAAAACAGCGTTTTTCTATGTTTTTTCATGTTTAAAACAGCAATTTTATCGTCATTCCTCATAAATCGCCGTTTCACATGAAAGAAACATGAATTTGTCAGTTTGAATAGTTGAAAACAGCGTTTTTCTATGTTTTTGCAAGTTTAAAACAGCAATTTTATCGTCATTTCTCATAAATCGCCGTTTCACACGAAAGAAACATGAATTTGTCAGTTTGAATAGTTCAAAACAGCGTTTTTCTATGTTTTTTCATGTTTAAAACAGCAATTTTATCGTCATTTCTCATAAATCGCCGTTTCACACGAAAGAAACAAGAAATTGTCAGTTTGAATATTTGAAAACAGCGTTTTTCTATGTTTTTGCAAGTGTAAAACAGCAATTTTATCGTCATTTCTCATGAATCGCCGTTTCACACGAAAGAAACATGAATTTGTCAGTTTGAATAGTTCAAAACAGCGTTTTTCTATGTTTTTTCATGTTTAAAACAGCAATTTTATCGTCATTTCTCATAAATCGCCGTTTCACACGAAAGAAACAAGAAATTGTCAGTTTGAATAGTTGAAAACAGCGTTTTTCTATGTTTTTGCAAGTTTAAAACAGCAATTTTATCGTCATTTCTCATAAATCGCCTTTTCACACGAAAGAAACATGAATTTGTCAGTTTGAATAGTTCAAAACAGCGTTTTTCTATGTCTTTGCAAGTTTAAATCAGCAATTTTATCGTCGTTTCTCATAAAACGCCGTTTCACACGAAAGAAACATGAAATTGTCAGTTGAATAGTTAAAAACAGCGTTTTTCTATGTTTTTGCAAGTTTAAAACAGCAATTTTATCGTCATTTCTCATAAATCGCCGTTTCACACGAAAGAAACCTGAATTTATCAGTTTGAATAGTTAAAAACAGCGTTTTTCTATGTTTTTGCAAGTTTAAAACAGCAATTTTATCGTCATTTCTCATAAATCGCCGTTTCACACGAAAGAAACATGAATTTGTCAGTTTTAATAGTTCAAAACAGCGTTTTTCTATGTTTTTTCATGTTTAAAACAGCAATTTTATCGTCATTTCTCATAAATCGCCGTTTCACACGAAAGAAACATGAATTTGTCAGTTTGAATAGTTGAAAACAGCGTTTTTCTATGTTTTTGCAAGTTTAAAACAGCAATTTTATCGTCATTTCTCATAAATCGCCGTTTCACACGAAAGAAACCTGAATTTATCAGTTTGAATAGTTAAAAACAGCGTTTTTCTATGTTTTTGCAAGTTTAAAACAGCAATTTTATCGTCTTTTCTCATAAATCGCCGTTTCACACGAAAGAAACATGAATTTATCAGTTTGAATAGTTCAAAACAGCGTTTTTCTATGTTTTTGCAAGTTTAAAACAGCAGTTTTATCGTGATTTCACAAAAATCCACCGTTTCGAACGAAAGAAACCTGAATTTATCAGTTTGAATAGTTAAAAACAGCGTTTTTCTATGTTTTTGCAAGTTTAAAACAGCAATTTTATCGTCATTTCTCATAAATCGCCGTTTCACACGAAAGAAACATGAATTTATCAGTTTGAATAGTTAAAAACAGCGTTTTTCTATGTTTTTGCAAGTTTAAAACAGCAATTTTATCGTCATTTCTCATAAATCGCCGTTTCACACGAAAGAAACATGAATTTGTCAGTTTGAATAGTTCAAAACAGCGTTTTTCTATGTTTTTTCATGTTTAAAACAGCAATTTTATCGTCATTTCTCATAAATCGCCGTTTCACACGAAAGAAACATGAATTTGTCAGTTTGAATAGTTCAAAACAGCGTTTTTCTATGTTGTTGCAAGTTTAAAACAGCAATTTTATCGTCGTTTCTCATAAAATGCCGTTTCACACGAAAGAAACATGAAATTGTCAGTTTGAATAGTTAAAAACAGCGTTTTTCTATGTTTTTGCAAGTTTAAAACAGCAATTTTATCGTCGTTTCTCATAAAACGCCGTTTCACACGAAAGAAACATGAAATTGTCAGTTGAATAGTTAAAAACAGCGTTTTTCTATGTTTTTGCAAGTTTAAAACAGCAATTTTATCGTCATTTCTCATAAATCGCCGTTTCACACGAAAGAAACCTGAATTTATCAGTTTGAATAGTTAAAAACAGCGTTTTTCTATGTTTTTGCAAGTTTAAAACAGCAATTTTATCGTCATTTCTCATAAATCGCCGTTTCACACGAAAGAAACATGAATTTGTCAGTTTGAATAGTTCAAAACAGCGTTTTTCTATGTTTTTTCATGTTTAAAACAGCAATTTTATCGTCATTTCTCATAAATCGCCGTTTCACACGAAAGAAACATGAATTTGTCAGTTTGAATAGTTGAAAACAGCGTTTTTCTATGTTTTTGCAAGTTTAAAACAGCAATTTTATCGTCATTTCTCATAAATCGCCGTTTCACACGAAAGAAACCTGAATTTATCAGTTTGAATAGTTAAAAACAGCGTTTTTCTATGTTTTTGCAAGTTTAAAACAGCAATTTTATCGTCATTTCTCATAAATCGCCGTTTCACACGAAAGAAACATGAATTTATCAGTTTGAATAGTTCAAAACAGCGTTTTTCTATGTTTTTGCAAGTTTAAAACAGCAGTTTTATCGTGATTTCACAAAAATCCACCGTTTCGAACGAAAGAAACCTGAATTTATCAGTTTGAATAGTTAAAAACAGCGTTTTTCTATTTATCGTCATTTCTCATAAATCGCCGTTTCACACGAAAGAAACATGAATTTGTCAGTTTGAATAGTTCAAAACAGCGTTTTTCTATGTTTTTTCATGTTTAAAACAGCAATTTTATCGTCATTTCTCATAAATCGCCGTTTCACTCGAAAGAAACCTGAATTTATCAGTTTGAATAGTTAAAAACAGCGTTTTTCTATGTTTTTGCAAGTTTAAAACAGCAATTTTATCGTCATTTCTCATAAATCGCCGTTTCACACGAAAGAAACATGAATTTATCAGTTTGAATAGTTCAAAACAGCGTTTTTCTATGTTTTTGCAAGTTTAAAACAGAAGTTTTATCGTGATTTCACAAAAATTTACCGTTTCGAACGAAAGAAACATGAATTTATCAGTTTGAATAGTTAAAAACAGCGTTTTTCTATGTTTTTGCAAGTTTAAAACAGCAATTTTATCGTCGTTTCTCATAAAACGCCGTTTCACACGAAAGAAACATGAAATTGTCAGTTTGAATAGTTAAAAACAGCGTTTTTCTATGTTTTTGCAAGTTTAAAACAGCAATTTTATCGTCATTTCTCATAAATCGCCGTTTCACACGAAAGAAACCTGAATTTATCAGTTTGAATAGTTAAAAACAGCGTTTTTCTATGTTTTTGCAAGTTTAAAACAGCAATTTTATCGTCATTTCTCATAAATCGCCGTTTCACACGAAAGAAACATGAATTTGTCAGTTTGAATAGTTAAAAACAGCGTTTTTCTATGTTTTTGCAAGTTTAAAACAGCAATTTTATCGTCGTTTCTCATAAAACGCCGTTTCACACGAAAGAAACAAGAAATTGTCAGTTTGAATAGTTGAAAACAGCGTTTTTCTATGTTTTTGCAAGTTTAAAACAGCAATTTTATCGTCATTTCTCATAAATCGCCGTTTCACACGAAAGAAACATGAATTTGTCAGTTTGAATAGTTCAAAACAGCGTTTTTCTATGTCTTTGCAAGTTTAAATCAGCAATTTTATCGTCGTTTCTCATAAAACGCCGTTTCACACGAAAGAAACATGAAATTGTCAGTTGAATAGTTAAAAACAGCGTTTTTCTATGTTTTTGCAAGTTTAAAACAGCAATTTTATCGTCATTTCTCATAAATCGCCGTTTCACACGAAAGAAACCTGAATTTATCAGTTTGAATAGTTAAAAACAGCGTTTTTCTATGTTTTTGCAAGTTTAAAACAGCAATTTTATCGTCATTTCTCATAAATCGCCGTTTCACACGAAAGAAACATGAATTTGTCAGTTTGAATAGTTCAAAACAGCGTTTTTCTATGTTTTTTCATGTTTAAAACAGCAATTTTATCGTCATTTCTCAAAAATCGCCGTTTCACACGAAAGAAACATGAATTTGTCAGTTTGAATAGTTGAAAACAGCGTTTTTCTATGTTTTTGCAAGTTTAAAACAGCAATTTTATCGTCATTTCTCATAAATCGCCGTTTCACACGAAAGAAACCTGAATTTATAAGTTTGAATAGTTAAAAACAGCGTTTTTCTATGTTTTTGCAAGTTTAAAACAGCAATTTTATCGTCTTTTCTCATAAATCGCCGTTTCACACGAAAGAAACATGAATTTATCAGTTTGAATAGTTCAAAACAGCGTTTTTCTATGTTTTTGCAAGTTTAAAACAGCAGTTTTATCGTGATTTCACAAAAATCCACCGTTTCGAACGAAAGAAACCTGAATTTATCAGTTTGAATAGTTAAAAACAGCGTTTTTCTATGTTTTTGCAAGTTTAAAACAGCAATTTTATCGTCATTTCTCATAATTCGCCGTTTCACACGAAAGAAACATGAATTTATCAGTTTGAATAGTTAAAAACAGCGTTTTTCTAAGTTTTTGCAAGTTTAAAACAGCAATTTTATCGTCATTTCTCATAAATCGCCGTTTCACACGAAAGAAACATGAATTTGTCAGTTTGAATAGTTCAAAACAGCGTTTTTCTATGTTTTTTCATGTTTAAAACAGCAATTTTATCGTCATTTCTCATAAATCGCCGTTTCACACGAAAGAAACATGAATTTGTCAGTTTGAATAGTTCAAAACAGCGTTTTTCTATGTTGTTGCAAGTTTAAAACAGCAATTTTATCGTCGTTTCTCATAAAATGCCGTTTCACACGAAAGAAACATGAAATTGTCAGTTTGAATAGTTAAAAACAGCGTTTTTCTATGTTTTTGCAAGTTTAAAACAGCAATTTTATCGTCATTTCTCATAAATCGCCGTTTCACACGAAAGAAAGAAGAAATTGTCAGTTTGAATAGTTGGAAACAGCGTTTTTCTATGTTTTTGCAAGTTTAAAACAGCAATTTTATCGTCATTTCTCATAAATCGCCGTTTCACACGAAAGAAACATGAATTTGTCAGTTTGAATAGTTCAAAACAGCGTTTTTCTATGTTTTTGCAAGTTTAAATCAGCAATTTTATCGTCGTTTCTCATAAAACGCCGTTTCACACGAAAGAAACATGAAATTGTCAGTTGAATAGTTAAAAACAGCGTTTTTCTATGTTTTTGCAAGTTTAAAACAGCAATTTTATCGTCATTTCTCATAAATCGCCGTTTCACACGAAAGAAACCTGAATTTATCAGTTTGAATAGTTAAAAACAGCGTTTTTCTATGTTTTTGCAAGTTTAAAACAGCAATTTTATCGTCATTTCTCATAAATCGCCGTTTCACACGAAAGAAACATGAATTTGTCAGTTTGAATAGTTCAAAACAGCGTTTTTCTATGTTTTTTCATGTTTAAAACAGCAATTTTATCGTCATTTCTCATAAATCGCCGTTTCACACGAAAGAAACATGAATTTGTCAGTTTGAATAGTTGAAAACAGCGTTTTTCTATGTTTTTGCAAGTTTAAAACAGCAATTTTATCGTCATTTCTCATAAATCGCCGTTTCACACGAAAGAAACCTGAATTTATCAGTTTGAATAGTTAAAAACAGCGTTTTTCTATGTTTTTGCAAGTTTAAAACAGCAATTTTATCGTCATTTCTCATAAATCGCCGTTTCACACGAAAGAAACATGAATTTATCAGTTTGAATAGTTCAAAACAGCGTTTTTCTATGTTTTTGCAAGTTTAAAACAGCAGTTTTATCGTGATTTCACAAAAATCCACCGTTTCGAACGAAAGAAACCTAAATTTATCAGTTTGAATAGTTAAAAACAGCGTTTTTCTATGTTTTTGCAAGTTTAAAACAGCAATTTTATCGTCATTTCTCATAAATCGCCGTTTCACACGAAAGAAACATGAATTTGTCAGTTTGAATAGTTCAAAACAGCGTTTTTCTATGTTTTTTCATGTTTAAAACAGCAATTTTATCGTCATTTCTCATAAATCGCCGTTTCACACGAAAGAAACAAGAATTTGTCAGTTTGAATAGTTGAAAACAGCGTTTTTCTATGTTTTTGCAAGTTTAAAACAGCAATTTTATCGTCATTTCTCATAAATCGCCGTTTCACACGAAAGAAACATGAATTTGTCAGTTTGAATAGTTCAAAACAGCGTTTTTCTATGTTGTTTCATGTTTAAAACAGCAATTTTATCGTCATTTCTCATAAATCGCCGTTTCACACGAAAGAAACATGAATTTGTCAGTTTGAATAGTTTAAAACAGCGTTTTTCTATGTTTTTGCAAGTTTAAAACAGCAATTTTATCGTCATTTCTCATAAATCGCCGTTTCACACGAAAGAAACATGAATTTGTCAGTTTGAATAGTTCAAAACAGCGTTTTTCTATGTTTTTGCAAGTTTAAAACAGCAATTTTATCGTCGTTTCTCATAAAACGCCGTTTCACACGAAAGAAACATGAAATTGTCAGTTTGAATAGTTAAAAACAGCGTTTTTCTATGTTTTTGCAAGTTTAAAACAGCAATTTTATCGTCATTTCTCATAAATCGCCGTTTCACTCGAAAGAAACCTGAATTTATCAGTTTGAATAGTTAAAAACAGCGTTTTTCTATGTTTTTGCAAGTTTAAAACAGCAATTTTATCGTCATTTCTCATAAATCGCCGTTTCACACGAAATAAACATGAATTTATCAGTTTGAATAGTTCAAAACAGCGTTTTTCTATGTTTTTGCAAGTTTAAAACAGAAGTTTTATCGTGATTTCACAAAAATTTACCGTTTCGAACGAAAGAAACATGAATTTATCAGTTTGAATAGTTAAAAACAGCGTTTTTCTATGTTTTTGCAAGTTTAAAACAGCAATTTTATCGTCGTTTCTCATAAAACGCCGTTTCACACGAAAGAAACATGAAATTGTCAGTTTGAATAGTTAAAAACAGCGTTTTTCTATGTTTTTGCAAGTTTAAAACAGCAATTTTATCGTCATTTCTCATAAATCGCCGTTTCACACGAAAGAAACCTGAATTTATCAGTTTGAATAGTTAAAAACAGCGTTTTTCTATGTTTTTGCAAGTTTAAAACAGCAATTTTATCGTCATTTCTCATAAATCGCCGTTTCACACGAAAGAAACATGAATTTGTCAGTTTGAATAGTTCAAAACAGCGTTTTTCTATGTTTTTGCAAGTTTAAAACAGCAATTTTATCGTCGTTTCTCATAAAACGCCGTTTCACACGAAAGAAACATGAATTTGTCAGTTTGAATAGTTCAAAACAGCGTTTTTCTATGTTTTTGCAAGTTTAAATCAGCAATTTTATCGTCGTTTCTCATAAAACGCCGTTTTACACGAAAGAAACATGAAATTGTCAGTTGAATAGTTAAAAACAGCGTTTTTCTATGTTTTTGCAAGTTTAAAACAGCAATTTTATCGTCATTTCTCATAAATCGCCGTTTCACACGAAAGAAACCTGAATTTATCAGTTTGAATAGTTAAAAACAGCGTTTTTCTATGTTTTTGCAAGTTTAAAACAGCAATTTTATCGTCATTTCTCATAAATCGCCGTTTCACACGAAAGAAACATGAATTTGTCAGTTTGAATAGTTCAAAACAGCGTTTTTCTATGTTTTTGCAAGTTTAAAACAGAAGTTTTATCGTGATTTCACAAAAATCCACCGTTTCGAACGAAAGAAACATGAATTTATCAGTTTGAATAGTTAAAAACAGCGTTTTTCTATGTTTTTGCAAGTTTAAAACAGCAATTTTATCGTCATTTCTCATAAATCGCCGTTTCACACGAAAGAAACATGAATTTATCAGTTTGAATAGTTAAAAACAGCGTTTTTCTATGTTTTTGCAAGTTTAAAACAGCAATTTTATCGTCATTTCTCATAAATCGCCGTTTCACACGAAAGAAACATGAATTTGTCAGTTTGAATAGTTCAAAACTGCGTTTTTCTATGTTTTTGCAAGTTTAAATCAGCAATTTTATCGTCGTTTCTCATAAAACGCCGTTTCACACGAAAGAAACATGAAATTGTCAGTTTGAATAGTTCAAAACAGCGTTTTTCTATGTTTTTGCAAGTTTAAAACAGCAATTTTATCGTCATTTCTCATAAATCGCCGTTTCACACGAAAGAAACATGAATTTGTCAGTTTGAATAGTTCAAAACAGCGTTTTTCTATGTTTTTGCAAGTTTAAAACAGAAGTTTTATCGTGATTTCACAAAAATCCACCGTTTCGAACGAAAGAAACATGAATTTATCAGTTTGAATAGTTAAAAACAGCGTTTTTCTATGTTTTTGCAAGTTTAAAACAGCAATTTTATCGTCATTTCTCATAAATCGCCGTTTCACACGAAAGAAACATGAATTTGTCAGTTTGAATAGTTCAAAACAGCGTTTTTCTATGTTTTTGCAAGTATAAAACAGCAATTTTATCGTCATTTCTCATAAAACGCCGTTTCACACGAAAGAAACCTGAATTTATCAGTTTGAATAGTTAAAAACAGCGTTTTTCTATGTTTTTGCAAGTTTAAAACAGCAGTTTTATCGTGATTTCACAAAAATCCACCGTTTCGAACGAAAGAAACCTGAATTTATCAGTTTGAATAGTTAAAAACAGCGTTTTTCTATGTTTTTGCAAGTTTAAAACAGCAATTTTATCGTCATTTCTCATAAATCGCCGTTTCACACGAAAGAAACATGAATTTGTCAGTTTGAATAGTTCTAAACAGCGTTTTTCTATGTTTTTGCAAGTTTAAAACAGCAATTTTATCGTCGTTTCTCATAAAACGCCGTTTCACACGAAAGAAACATGAAATTGTCAGTTTGAATAGTTAAAAACAGCGTTTTTCTATGTTTTTGCAAGTTTAAAACAGCAATTTTATCGTCATTTCTCATAAATCGCCGTTTCACACGAAAGAAACAAGAAATTGTCAGTTTGAATAGTTGAAAACAGCGTTTTTCTATGTTTTTGCAAGTTTAAAACAGCAATTTTATCGTCATTTCTCATAAATCGCCGTTTCACACGAAAGAAACATGAATTTGTCAGTTTGAATAGTTCAAAACAGCGTTTTTCTATGTTTTTGCAAGTTTAAAACAGAAGTTTTATCGTGATTTCACAAAAATTTACCGTTTCGAACGAAAGAAACATGAATTTATCAGTTTGAATAGTTAAAAACAGCGTTTTTCTATGTTTTTGCAAGTTTAAAACAGCAATTTTATCGTCATTTCTCATAAATCGCCGTATCACACGAAAGAAACATGAATTTATCAGTTTGAATAGTTAAAAACAGCGTTTTTCTATGTTTTTGCAAGTTTAAAACAGCAATTTTATCGTCATTTCTCATAAATCGCCGTTTCACACGAAAGAAACATGAATTTGTCAGTTTGAATAGTTCAAAACAGCGTTTTTCTATGTTTTTTCATGTTTAAAACAGCAATTTTATCGTCATTTATCATAAATCGCCGTTTCACACGAAAGAAACATGAATTTGTCAGTTTGAATAGTTCAAAACAGCGTTTTTCTATGTTTTTGCAAGTTTAAAACAGCAATTTTATCGTCGTTTCTCATAAAACGCCGTTTCACACGAAAGAAACATGAAATTGTCAGTTTGAATAGTTAAAAACAGCGTTTTTCTATGTTTTTGCAAGTTTAAAACAGCAATTTTATCGTCATTTCTCATAAATCGCCGTTTCACAAGAAAGAAACAAGAAATTGTCAGTTTGAATAGTTGAAAACAGCGTTTTTCTATGTTTTTGCAAGTTTAAAACAGCAATTTTATCGTCATTTCTCATAAATCGCCGTTTCACACGAAAGAAACATGAATTTGTCAGTTTGAATAGTTCAAAACAGCGTTTTTCTATGTTTTTGCAAGTTTAAATCAGCAATTTTATCGTCGTTTCTCATAAAACGCCGTTTCACACGAAAGAAACATGAAATTGTCAGTTGAATAGTTAAAAACAGCGTTTTTCTATGTTTTTGCAAGTTTAAAACAGCAATTTTATCGTCATTTCTCATAAATCGCCGTTTCACACGAAAGAAACATGAATTTGTCAGTTTGAATAGTTCAAAACAGCGTTTTTCTATGTTTTTGCAAGTTTAAATCAGCAATTTTATCGTCGTTTCTCATAAAACGCCGTTTCACACGAAAGAAACATGAAATTGTCAGTTGAATAGTTAAAAACAGCGTTTTTCTATGTTTTTGCAAGTTTAAAACAGCAATTTTATCGTCATTTCTCATAAATCGCCGTTTCACACGAAAGAAACAAGAAATTGTCAGTTTGAATAGTTGAAAACAGCGTTTTTCTATGTTTTTGCAAGTTTAAAACAGCAATTTTATCGTCATTTCTCATAAATCGCCGTTTCACACGAAAGAAACATGAATTTGTCAGTTTGAATAGTTCAAAACAGCGTTTTTCTATGTTTTTGCAAGTTTAAATCAGCAATTTTATCGTCGTTTCTCATAAAACGCCGTTTCACACGAAAGAAACATGAAATTGTCAGTTGAATAGTTAAAAACAGGGTTTTTCTATGTTTTTGCAAGTTTAAAACAGCAATTTTATCGTCATTTCTCATAAATCGCCGTTTCACACGAAAGAAACCTGAATTTATCAGTTTGAATAGTTAAAAACAGCGTTTTTCTATGTTTTTGCAAGTTTAAAACAGCAATTTTATCGTCATTTCTCATAAATCGCCGTTTCACACGAAAGAAACATGAATTTGTCAGTTTGAATAGTTCAAAACAGCGTTTTTCTATGTTTTTTCATGTTTAAAACAGCAATTTTATCGTCATTTCTCATAAATCGCCGTTTCACACGAAAGAAACATGAATTTGTCAGTTTGAATAGTTGAAAACAGCGTTTTTCTATGTTTTTGCAAGTTTAAAACAGCAATTTTATCGTCATTTCTCATAAATCGCCGTTTCACACGAAAGAAACCTGAATTTATCAGTTTGAATAGTTAAAAACAGCGTTTTTCTATGTTTTTGCAAGTTTAAAACAGCAATTTTATCGTCATTTCTCATAAATCGCCGTTTCACACGAAAGAAACATAAATTTATCAGTTTGAATAGTTCAAAACAGCGTTTTTCTATGTTTTTGCAAGTTTAAAACAGCAGTTTTATCGTGATTTCACAAAAATCCACCGTTTCGAACGAAAGAAACCTGAATTTATCAGTTTGAATAGTTAAAAACAGCGTTTTTCTATGTTTTTGCAAGTTTAAAACAGCAATTTTATCGTCATTTCTCATAAATCGCCGTTTCACACGAAAGAAACATGAATTTGTCAGTTTGAATAGTTCAAAACAGCGTTTTTCTATGTTTTTTCATGTTTAAAACAGCAATTTTATCGTCATTTCTCATAAATCGCCGTTTCACACGAAAGAAACATGAATTTGTCAGTTTGAATAGTTCAAAACAGCGTTTTTCTATGTTTTTGCAAGTTTAAAACAGCAATTTTATCGTCGTTTCTCATAAAACGCCGTTTCACACGAAAGAAACATGAAATTGTCAGTTTGAATAGTTAAAAACAGCGTTTTTCTATGTTTTTGCAAGTTTAAAACAGCAATTTTATCGTCATTTCTCATAAATCGCCGTTTCACACGAAAGAAACCTGAATTTATCAGTTTGAATAGTTAAAAACAGCGTTTTTCTATGTTTTTGCAAGTTTAAAACAGCAATTTTATCGTCATTTCTCATAAATCGCCGTTTCACACGAAAGAAACATGAATTTGGCAGTTTGAATAGTTCAAAACAGCGTTTTTCTATGTTTTTGCAAGTTTAAAACAGAAGTTTTATCGTGATTTCACAAAAATTTACCGTTTCGAACGAAAGAAACATGAATTTATCAGTTTGAATAGTTAAAAACAGCGTTTTTCTATGTTTTTGCAAGTTTAAAACAGCAATTTTATCGTCATTTCTCATAAATCGCCGTTTCACACGAAAGAAACATGAATTTATCAGTTTGAATAGTTAAAAACAGCGTTTTTCTATGTTTTTGCAAGTTTAAAACAGCAATTTTATCGTCATTTCTCATAAATCGCCGTTTCACACGAAAGAAACATGAATTTGTCAGTTTGAATAGTTCAAAACAGCGTTTTTCTATGTTTTTGCAAGTTTAAAACAGCAATTTTATCGTCATTTCTCATAAATCGCCGTTTCACACGAAAGAAACAAGAAATTGTCAGTTTGAATAGTTGAAAACAGCGTTTTTCTATGTTTTTGCAAGTTTAAAACAGCAATTTTATCGTCATTTCTCATAAATCGCCGTTTCACACGAAAGAAACATGAATTTGTCAGTTTGAATAGTTTAAAACAGCGTTTTTCTATGTTTTTTCATGTTTAAAACAGCAATTTTATCGTCATTTCTCATAAATCGCCGTTTCACACGAAAGAAACATGAATTTGTCAGTTTGAATAGTTGAAAACAGCGTTTTTCTATGTTTTTGCAAGTTTAAAACAGCAATTTTATCGTCATTTCTCATAAATCGCCGTTTCACACGAAAGAAACCTGAATTTATCAGTTTGAATAGTTAAAAACAGCGTTTTTCTATGTTTTTGCAAGTTTAAAACAGCAATTTTATCGTCATTTCTCATAAATCGCCGTTTCACACGAAAGAAACATGAATTTATCAGTTTGAATAGTTCAAAACAGCGTTTTTCTATGTTTTTGCAAGTTTAAAACAGAAGTTTTATCGTGATTTCACAAAAATCCACCGTTTCGAACGAAAGAAACATGAATTTATCAGTTTGAATAGTTAAAAACAGCGTTTTTCTATGTTTTTGCAAGTTTAAAACAGCAATTTTATCGTCATTTCTCATAAATCGCCGTTTAACACGAAAGAAACATGAATTTATCAGTTTGAATAGTTAAAAACAGCGTTTTTCTATGTTTTTGCAAGTTTAAAACAGCAATTTTATCGTCATTTCTCATAAATCGCCGTTTCACACGAAAGAAACATGAATTTGTCAGTTTGAATAGTTCAAAACTGCGTTTTTCTATGTTTTTGCAAGTTTAAATCAGCAATTTTATCGTCGTTTCTCATAAAACGCCGTTTCACACGAAAGAAACATGAAATTGTCAGTTTGAATAGTTCAAAACAGCGTTTTTCTATGTTTTTTCATGTTTAAAACAGCAATTTTATCGTCATTTCTCATAAATCGGCGTTTCACACGAAAGAAACATGAATTTGTCAGTTTGAATAGTTCAAAACAGCGTTTTTCTATGTTTTTGCAAGTTTAAAACAGCAATTTTATCGTCATTTCTCATAAATCGCCGTTTCACACGAAAGAAACATGAATTTGTCAGTTTGAATAGTTCAAAACAGCGTTTTTCTATGTTTTTGCAAGTATAAAACAGCAATTTTATCGTCATTTCTCATAAAACGCCGTTTCACACGAAAGAAACCTGAATTTATCAGTTTGAATAGTTAAAAACAGCGTTTTTCTATGTTTTTGCAAGTTTAAAACAGCAGTTTTATCGTGATTTCACAAAAATCCACCGTTTCGAACGAAAGAAACCTGAATTTATCAGTTTGAATAGTTAAAAACAGCGTTTTTCTATGTTTTTGCAAGTTTAAAACAGCAATTTTATCGTCATTTCTCATAAATCGCCGTTTCACACGAAAGAAACATGAATTTGTCAGTTTGAATAGTTCAAAACAGCGTTTTTCTATGTTTTTGCAAGTTTAAAACAGCAATTTTATCGTCGTTTCTCATAAAACGCCGTTTCACACGAAAGAAACATGAAATTGTCAGTTTGAAAAGTTAAAAACAGCGTTTTTCTATGTTTTTGCAAGTTTAAAACAGCAATTTTATCGTCATTTCTCATAAATCGCCGTTTCACACGAAAGAAACAAGAAATTGTCAGTTTGAATTGTTGAAAACAGCGTTTTTCTATGTTTTTGCAAGTTTAAAACAGCAATTTTATCGTCATTTCTCATAAATCGCCGTTTCACACGAAAGAAACATGAATTTGTCAGTTTGAATAGTTCAAAACAGCGTTTTTCTATGTTTTTGCAAGTTTAAAACAGAAGTTTTATCGTGATTTCACAAAAATTTACCGTTTCGAACGAAAGAAACATAAATTTATCAGTTTGAATAGTTAAAAACAGCGTTTTTCTATGTTTTTGCAAGTTTAAAACAGCAATTTTATCGTCATTTCTCATAAATCGCCGTTTCACACGAAAGAAACATGAATTTATCAGTTTGAATAGTTAAAAACAGCGTTTTTCTATGTTTTTGCAAGTTTAAAACAGCAATTTTATCGTCATTTCTCATAAATCGCCGTTTCACACGAAAGAAACATGAATTTGTCAGTTTGAATAGTTCAAAACAGCGTTTTTCTAGGTTTTTTCATGTTTAAAACAGCAATTTTATCGTCATTTCTCATAAATCGCCGTTTCACACGAAAGAAACATGAATTTGTCAGTTTGAATAGTTCAAAACAGCGTTCTTCTATGTTTTTGCAAGTTTAAAACAGCAATTTTATCGTCGTTTCTCATAAAACGCCGTTTCACACGAAAGAAACATGAAATTGTCAGTTTGAATAGTTAAAAACAGCGTTTTTCTATGTTTTTGCAAGTTTAAAACAGCAATTTTATCGTCATTTCTCATAAATCGCCGTTTCACACGAAAGAAACAAGAAATTGTCAGTTTGAATAGTTGAAAACAGCGTTTTTCTATGTTTTTGCAAGTTTAAAACAGCAATTTTATCGTCATTTCTCATAAATCGCCGTTTCACACGAAAGAAACATGAATTTGTCAGTTTGAATAGTTCAAAACAGCGTTTTTCTATGTTTTTGCAAGTTTAAATCAGCAATTTTATCGTCGTTTCTCATAAAACGCCGTTTCACACGAAAGAAACATGAAATTGTCAGTTGAATAGTTAAAAACAGCGTTTTTCTATGTTTTTGCAAGTTTAAAACAGCGTTTTTCTATGTTTTTGCAAGTTTAAAACAGCAATTTTATCGTCATTTCTCATAAATCGCCGTTTCACACGAAAGAAACATGAATTTGTCAGTTTGAATAGTTGAAAACAGCGTTTTTCTATGTTTTTGCAAGTTTAAAACAGCAATTTTATCGTCATTTCTCATAAATCGCCGTTTCACACGAAAGAAACCTGAATTTATCAGTTTGAATAGTTAAAAACAGCGTTTTTCTATGTTTTTTCATGTTTAAAACAGCAATTTTATCGTCATTTCTCATAAATCGCCGTTTCACACGAAAGAAACATGAATTTGTCAGTTTGAATAGTTGAAAACAGCGTTTTTCTATGTTTTTGCAAGTTTAAAACAGCAATTTTATCGTCATTTCTCATAAATCGCCGTTTCACACGAAAGAAACCTGAATTTATCAGTTTGAATAGTTAAAAACAGCGTTTTTCTATGTTTTTGCAAGTTTAAAACAGCAATTTTATCGTCATTTCTCATAAATCGCCGTTTCACACGAAAGAAACATGAATTTATCAGTTTGAATAGTTCAAAACAGCGTTTTTCTATGTTTTTGCAAGTTTAAAACAGCAATTTTATCGTCATTTCTCATAAATCGCCGTTTCACACGAAAGAAACATGAATTTATCAGTTTGAATAGTTAAAAACAGCGTTTTTCTATGTTTTTGCAAGTTTAAAACAGCAATTTTATCGTCATTTCTCATAAATCGCCGTTTCACACGAAAGAAACAAGAAATTGTCAGTTTGAATTGTTGAAAACAGCGTTTTTCTATGTTTTTGCAAGTTTAAAACAGCAATTTTATCGTCATTTCTCATAAATCGCCGTTTCACACGAAAGAAACATGAATTTGTCAGTTTGAATAGTTCAAAACAGCGTTTTTCTATGTTTTTGCAAGTTTAAAACAGAAGTTTTATCGTGATTTCACAAAAATTTACCGTTTCGAACGAAAGAAACATAAATTTATCAGTTTGAATAGTTAAAAACAGCGTTTTTCTATGTTTTTGCAAGTTTAAAACAGCAATTTTATCGTCATTTCTCATAAATCGCCGTTTCACACGAAAGAAACATGAATTTATCAGTTTGAATAGTTTAAAAACAGCGTTTTTCTATGTTTTTGCAAGTTTAAAACAGCAATTTTATCGTCATTTCTCATAAATCGCCGTTTCACACGAAAGAAACATGAATTTGTCAGTTTGAATAGTTCAAAACAGCGTTTTTCTATGTTTTTGCAAGTATAAAACAGCAATTTTATCGTCATTTCTCATAAAACGCCGTTTCACACGAAAGAAACCTGAATTTATCAGTTTGAATAGTTAAAAACAGCGTTTTTCTATGTTTTTGCAAGTTTAAAACAGCAGTTTTATCGTGATTTCACAAAAATCCACCGTTTCGAACGAAAGAAACCTGAATTTATCAGTTTGAATAGTTAAAAACAGCGTTTTTCTATGTTTTTGCAAGTTTAAAACAGCAATTTTATCGTCATTTCTCATAAATCGCCGTTTCACACGAAAGAAACATGAATTTGTCAGTTTGAATAGTTCAAAACAGCGTTTTTTCTATGTTTTTGCAAGTTTAAAACAGCAATTTTATCGTCGTTTCTCATAAAACGCCGTTTCACACGAAAGAAACATGAAATTGTCAGTTTGAAAAGTTAAAAACAGCGTTTTTCTATGTTTTTGCAAGTTTAAAACAGCAATTTTATCGTCATTTCTCATAAATCGCCGTTTCACACGAAAGAAACAAGAAATTGTCAGTTTGAATTGTTGAAAACAGCGTTTTTCTATGTTTTTGCAAGTTTAAAACAGCAATTTTATCGTCATTTCTCATAAATCGCCGTTTCACACGAAAGAAACATGAATTTGTCAGTTTGAATAGTTCAAAACAGCGTTTTTCTATGTTTTTGCAAGTTTAAAACAGAAGTTTTATCGTGATTTCACAAAAATTTACCGTTTCGAACGAAAGAAACATAAATTTATCAGTTTGAATAGTTAAAAACAGCGTTTTTCTATGTTTTTGCAAGTTTAAAACAGCAATTTTATCGTCATTTCTCATAAATCGCCGTTTCACACGAAAGAAACATGAATTTATCAGTTTGAATAGTTAAAAACAGCGTTTTTCTATGTTTTTGCAAGTTTAAAACAGCAATTTTATCGTCATTTCTCATAAATCGCCGTTTCACAC
>CAWWDY010000019.1:0-51903 GCA_963942605.1 Poecilus cupreus | reverse complement strand
GCGATTTATGAGAAATGACGATAAAATTGCTGTTTTAAACTTGCAAAAACATAGAAAAACGCTGTTTTGAACTATTCAAATTGATAAATTCAGGTTTCTTTCGTTCGAAACGGTGGATTTTTGTGAAATCACGATAAAACTGTTGTTTTAAACTTGCAAAAACATATAAAAACGCTGTTTTGAATTATTCAAACTGATAAATTCATGTTTCTTTCGTGTGAAACGGCGATTTATGAGAAATGACGATAAAATTGCTGTTTTAAACTTGCAAAAACATAGAAAAACGCTGTTTTTAACTATTCAAACTGATAAATTCAGGTTTCTTTCGTGTGAAACGGCGTTTTATGAGAAATGACGATAAAATTGCTGTTTTAAACATGCAAAAACATAGAAAAACGCTGTTTTGAACTATTGAAACTGACAAATTCATGTTTCTTTAGTGTGAAACGGCGATTTATGAGAAATGACGATAAAATTGCTGTTTTAAACTTGCAAAAACATAGAAAAAACGTTGTTTTTAACTATTCAAACTGATAAATTCAGGTTTCTTTCGTTCAAAACGGTGGATTTTTGTGAAATCACGATAAAACTGTTGTTTTAAACTTGCAAAAACATAGAAAAAACGCTGTTTTGAAATATTCAAACTGATAAATTCATGTTTCTTTCGTGTGAAACGGCGATTTATGAGAAATGACGATAAAATTGCTGTTTTAAACTTGCAAAAACATAGAAAAACGCTGTTTTTAACTATTCAAACTGATAAATTCAGGTTTCTTTCGTTCGAAACGGTGGATTTTTGTGAAATCACGATAATACTGCTGTTTTAAACTTGCAAAAACATAGAAAAACGCTGTTTTGAACTATTCAAACTGATAAATTCATGTTTCTTTCGTGTAAAACGGCGATTTATGAGAAATGACGATAAAATTGCTGTTTTAAACTTGCAAAAACATAGAAAAACGCAGTTTTTAACTATTCAAACTGATAAATTCAGGTTTCTTTCGTGTAAAACGGCGATTTATGAGAAATGACGATAAAATAGCTGTTTTAAACTTGCAAAAACATGGAAAAACGCTGTTTTTAACTATTCAAACTGACAAATTCATGTTTCTTTCGTGTGAAACGGCGATTTATGAGAAATGACGATAAAATTGCTGTTTTAAACATGAAAAAACATAGAAAACGCTGTTTTGAAATATTCAAACTGACAAATTCATGTTTCTTTCGTGTGAAACGGCGATTTATGAGAAATGACGATAAAATTGCTGTTTTAAACTTGCAAAAACATAGAAAAACGCTGTTTTGAACTATTCAAACTGACAAATTCATGTTTCTTTCGTGTGAAACGGCGATTTGTGAGAAATGACGATAAAATTGCTGTTTTAAACTTGCAAAAACATAGAAAAACGCGTTTTTAACTATTCAAACTGATAAATTCATGTTTCTTTCGTGTGAAACGGCGATTTATGAGAAATGACGATTAAATAGCTGTTTTAAACTTGCAAAAACATAGAAAAACGCTGTTTTTAACTATTCAAACTGATAAATTCATGTTTATTTCGTGTGAAACGGCGATTTATGAGAAATGACGATAAAATTGCTGTTTTTAACTTGCAAAAACATAGAAAAACGCTGTTTTTAACTATTCAAACTGATAAATTCAGGTTTCTTTCGTGTGAAACGGCGATTTATGAGAAATGACGATAAAATTGCTGTTTTAAACTTGCAAAAACATAGAAAAACGCTGTTTTGAACTATTCAAATTGATAAATTCAGGTTTCTTTCGTTCGAAACGGTGGATTTTTGTGAAATCACGATAAAACTGCTGTTTTAAACTTGCAAAAACATATAAAAACGCTGTTTTGAATTATTCAAACTGATAAATTCATGTTTCTTTCGTGTGAAACGGCGATTTATGAGAAATGACGATAAAATTGCTGTTTTAAACTTGCAAAAACATAGAAAAACGCTGTTTTTAACTATTCAAACTGATAAATTCAGGTTTCTTTCGTGTGAAACGGCGTTTTATGAGAAATGACGATAAAATTGCTGTTTTAAACATGCAAAAACATAGAAAAACGCTGTTTTGAACTATTGAAACTGACAAATTCATGTTTCTTTAGTGTGAAACGGCGATTTATGAGAAATGACGATAAAATTGCTGTTTTAAACTTGCAAAAACATAGAAAAACGTTGTTTTTAACTATTCAAACTGATAAATTCAGGTTTCTTTCGTTCGAAACGGTGGATTTTTGTGAAATCACGATAAAACTGCTGTTTTAAACTTGCAAAAACATAGAAAAACGCTGTTTTGAACTATTCAAACTGACAAATTCATGTTTGTTTCGTGTGAAACGGCGATTTATGAGAAATGACGATAAAATTGCTGTTTTAAACTTGCAAAAACATAGAAAAACGCTGTTTTGAACTATTCAAACTGACAAATTCATGTTTCTTTTGTGTGAAACGGCGATTTATGAGAAATGACGATAAAATTGCTGTTTTAAACATGAAAAAACATAGAAAAACGCTGTTTTGAAATATTCAAACTGACAAATTCATGTTTCTTTCGTGTGAAACGGCGATTTATGAGAAATGACGATAAAATTGCTGTTTTAAACTTGCAAAAACATAGAAAAACGCTGTTTTGAACTATTCAAACTGACAAATTCATGTTTCTTTCGTGTGAAACGGCGATTTGTGAGAAATGACGATAAAATTGCTGTTTTAAACTTGCAAAAACATAGAAAAACGCGTTTTTAACTATTCAAACTGATAAATTCATGTTTCTTTCGTGTGAAACGGCGATTTATGAGAAATGACGATAAAATTGCTGTTTTAAACTTGCAAAAACATAGAAAAACGCTGTTTTTAACTATTCAAACTGATAAATTCATGTTTATTTCGTGTGAAACGGCGATTTATGAGAAATGACGATAAAATTGCTGTTTTAAACTTGCAAAAACATAGAATAACGCTGTTTTTAACTATTCAAACTGATAAATTCAGGTTTCTTTCGTGTGAAACGGCGATTTATGAGAAATGACGATAAAATTGCTGTTTTAAACTTGCAAAAACATAGAAAAACGCTGTTTTGAACTATTCAAATTGATAAATTCAGGTTTCTTTCGTTCTAAACGGTGGATTTTTGTGAAATCACGATAAAACTGCTGTTTTAAACTTGCAAAAACATATAAAAACGCTGTTTTAAATTATTCAAACTGATAAATTCATGTTTCTTTCGTGTGAAAACGGCGATTTATGAGAAATGACGATAAAATTGCTGTTTTAAACTTGCAAAAACATAGAAAAACGCTGTTTTAACTATTCAAACTGATAAATTCAGGTTTTTTTTTGTGTGAAACGGCGTTTTATGAGAAATGACGATAAAATTGCTGTTTTAAACATGCAAAAACATAGAAAAACGCTGTTTTGAACTATTGAAACTGACAAATTCATGTTTCTTTAGTGTGAAACGGCGATTTATGAGAAATGACGATAAAATTGCTGTTTTAAACTTGCAAAAACATAGAAAAACGTTGTTTTTAACTATTCAAACTGATAAATTCAGGTTTCTTTCGTTCGAAACGGTGGATTTTTGTGAAATCACGATAAAACTGCTGTTTTAAACTTGCAAAAACATAGAAAAACGCTGTTTTGAACTATTCAAACTGACAAATTCATGTTTGTTTCGTGTGAAACGGCGATTTATGAGAAATGACGATAAAATTGCTGTTTTAAACTTGCAAAAACATAGCAAAACGCTGTTTTTAACTATTCAAACTGGTAAATTCAGGTTTCTTTCGTGTGAAACGGCGATTTATGAGAAATGACGATAAAATTGCTGTTTTAAACTTGCAAAAACATAGAAAAACGCTGTTTTTAACTATTCAAACTGATAAATTCAGGTTTCTTTTGTTCGAAACGGTGGATTTTTGTGAAATCACGATAAAACTGCTGTTTTAAACTTGCAAAAACATAGAAAAACGCTGTTTTGAACTATTCAAACTGATAAATTCATGTTACTTTCGTGTGAAACGGCGAGTTATGAGAAATGACGATAAAATTGCTGTTTTAAACTTGCAAAAACATAAAAAACGCTGTTTTTAACTATTCAAACTGATAAATTCATGTTTCTTTTGTGTGAAACGGCGATTTATGAGAAATGACGATAAAATTGCTGTTTTAAACTTGCAAAAACATAGAAAAACGCTGTTTTTAACTATTCAAACTGATAAATTCAGGTTTCTTTCGTGTGAAACGGCGATTTATGAGAAATGACGATAAAATTGCAGTTTTAAACTTGCAAAAACATAATAAAACGCTTTTTTTAACTATTCAAACTGATAAATTCAGGTTTCTTTCGTTCGAAACGGTGGATTTTTGTGAAATCACGATAAAACTGTTGTTTTAAACTTGCAAAAACATAGAAAAACGCTGTTTTGAACTATTCAAACTGATAAATTCATGTTTCTTTCGTGTGAAACGGCGATTTATGAGAAATGACGATAAAATTGCTGTTTTAAACTTGCAAAAACATAGAAAAACGCTGTTTTAAACTATTCAAACTGATAAATTCAGGTTTCTTTCGTTCGAAACGGTGGATTTTTGTGAAATCACGATAAAACTGCTGTTTTAAACTTGCAAAAACATAGAAAAACGCTGTTTTGAACTATTCAAACTGATAAATTCATGTTTCTTTCGTGTGAAACGGCGATTTATGAGAAATGACGATAAAATTGCTATTTTAAACTTGCAAAAACATAGAAAAACGCTGTTTTTAACTATTCAAACTGATAAATTCAGGTTTCTTTCGTGTGAAACGGCGATTTATGAGAAATGACGATAAAATAGCTGTTTTAAACTTGCAAAAACATGGAAAAACGCTGTTTTTAACTATTCAAACTGACAAATTCATGTTTCTTTCGTGTGAAACGGCGTTTTATGAGAAATGACGATAAAATTGCTGTTTTAAACTTGCAAAAACATAGAAAAACGCTGTTTTGAACTATTCAAACTGACAAATTCATGTTTCTTTCGTGTGAAACGGCGATTTATGAGAAATGACTATAAAATTGCTGTTTTAAACTTGCAAAAACATAGAAAAACGTTGTTTTCAACTATTCAAACTGACAAATTCATGTTTCTTTCGTGTGAAACGGCGATTTATGAGAAATGACGATAAAATTGCTGTTTTAAACATGAAAAAACATAGAAAAACGCTGTTTTTAAGTATTCAAACTGATAAATTCATGTATCTTTCTTGTGAAACGGCGATTTATGAGAAATGAAGATAAAATTGCTGTTTTAAACTTGCAAAAACATAGAAAAACGCTGTTTTGAACTATTCAAACTGATAAATTCATGTTTCTTTCGTGTGAAACGGCGATTTATGAGAAATGACGATAAAATTGCTGTTTTAAACTTGCAAAAACATAGAAAAACGCTGTTTTTAACTATTCAAACTGATAAATTCAGGTTTCTTTCGTGTGAAACGGCGATTTATGAGAAATGACGATAAAATTGCTGTTTTAAACTTGCAAAAACATAAAAAAACGCTGTTTTTAACTATTCAAACTGATAAATTCATGTTTCTTTCGTGTGAAACGGCGATTTATGAGAAATGACGATAAAATTGCTGTTTTAAACTTGCAAAAACATAGAAAAACGCTGTTTTTAACTATTCAAACTGATAAATTCAGGTTTCTTTCGTGTGAAACGGCGATTTATGAGAAATGTCGATAAAATTGCAGTTTTAAACTTGCAAAAACATAGAAAAACGCTGTTTTTAACTATTCAAACTGATAAATTCAGGTTTCTTTCGTTCGAAACGGTGGATTTTTGTGAAATCACGATAAAACTGTTGTTTTAAACTTGCAAAAACATAGAAAAACGCTGTTTTGAACTATTCAAACTGATAAATTCATGTTTCTTTCGTGTGAAACGGCGATTTATGAGAAATGACGATAAAATTGCTGTTTTAAACTTGCAAAAACATAGAAAAACGCTGTTTTTAACTATTCAAACTGATAAATTCAGGTTTCTTTCGTTCGAAACGGTGGATTTTTGTGAAATCACGATAAAACTGCTGTTTTAAACTTGCAAAAACATAGAAAAACGCTGTTTTGAACTATTCAAACTGATAAATTCATGTTTCTTTTGTGTGAAACGGCGATTTATGAGAAATGACGATAAAATTGCTGTTTTAAACTTGCAAAAACATAGAAAAACGCTGTTTTTAACTATTCAAACTGATAAATTCAGGTTTCTTTCGTGTGAAACGGCGATTTATGAGAAATGACGATAAAATTGCTGTTTTAAACTTGCAAAAACATAGAAAAACGTTGTTTTCAACTATTCAAACTGACAAATTCATGTTTCTTTCGTGTGAAACGGCGATTTATGAGAAATGACGATAAAATTGCTGTTTTAAACATGAAAAAACATAGAAAAACGCTGTTTTTAAGTATTCAAACTGATAAATTCATGTTTCTTTCGTGTGAAACGGCGATTTATGAGAAATGACGATAAAATTGCTGTTTTAAACTTGCTAAAACATAGAAAAAGGCTGTTTTCAACTATTCAAACTGACAAATTCATGTTTCTTTCGTGTGAAACGGCGATTTATGAGAAATGACGATAAAATTGCTGTTTTAAACATGAAAAAACATAGAAAAACGCTGTTTTGAACTATTCAAACAGACAAATTCATGTTTCTTTCGTGTGAAACGGCGATTTATGAGAAATGACGATAAAATTGCTGTTTTAAACTTGCAAAAACATAGAAAAACGCTGTTTTGAACTATTCAAACTGACAAATTCATGTTTCTTTCGTGTGAAACGGCGATTTATGAGAAATGACGATAAAATTTCTGTTTTAAACTTGAAAAAACATAGAAAAACGCTGTTTTTAACTATTCAAACTGACAAATTCATGTTTCTTTCATGTGAAACGGCGATTTATGAGAAATGACGATAAAATTGCTGTTTTAAACTTGCAAAAACATAGAAAAACGCTGTTTTTAACTATTCAAACTGATAAATTCATGTTTCTTTCGTGTGAAACGGCGATTTATGAGAAATGACGATAAAATTGCTGTTTTAAACTTGCAAAAACATAGAAAAACGCTGTTTTTAACTATTCAAACTGATAAATTCAGGTTTCTTTCGTTCGAAACGGTGGATTTTTGTGAAATCACGATAAAACTGCTATTTTAAACTTGCAAAAACATAGAAAAACGCTGTTTTGAACTATTCAAACTGACAAATTCATGTTTCTTTCGTGTGAAACGGCGATTTATGAGAAATGACGATAAAATTGCTGTTTTAAACTTGCAAAAACATAGAAAAACGCTGTTTTCAACTATTCAAACTGACAAATTCATGTTTCTTTCGTGTAAAACGACGATTTATGAAAAATGACGATAAAATTGCTGTTTTAAACATGAAAAAACATAGAAAAACGCTGTTTTGAACTATTCAAACTGACAAATTCATGTTTCTTTCGTGTGAAACGGCGATTTATGAGAAATGACGATAAAATTGCTGTTTTAAACTTGCATAAACATAGAAAAACGCTGTTTTGAACTATTCAAACTGACAAATTCATGTTTCTTTCGTGTGAAACGGCGATTTATGAGAAATGACGATAAAATTGCTGTTTTAAACTTGCAAAAACATAGAAAAACTTTGTTTTTAACTATTCAAACTAATAAATTCAGGTTTCTTTCGTTCGAAACGGTGGATTTTTGTGAAATCACGATAAAACTGCTGTTTTAAACTTGCAAAAACATAGAAAAACGCTGTTTTTAACTATTCAAACTGACAAATTCATGTTTCTTTCGTGTGAAACGGCGTTTTATGAGAAATGACGATAAAATTGCTGTTTTAAACTTGCAAAAACATAGAAAAACGCTGTTTTGAACTATTCAAACTGACAAATTCATGTTTCTTTCGTGTGAAACGGCGATTTATGAGAAATGACGATAAAATTGCTGTTTTAAACTTGCAAAAACATAGAAAAACGCTGTTTTCAACTATTCAAACTGACAAATTCATGTTTCTTTCGTGTGAAATGGCGATTTATGAGAAATGACGATAAAATTGCTGTTTTAAACATGAAAAAACATAGAAAAACGCTGTTTTGAACTATTCAAACTGACAAATTCATGTTTCTTTCGTGTGAAACGGCGATTTATGAGAAATGACGATAAAATTGCTGTTTTAAACTTGCAAAAACATAGAAAAACGCTGTTTTGAACTATTCAAACTGACAAATTCATGTTTCTTTCGTGTGAAACGGCGATTTATGAGAAATGACGATAAAATTGCTGTTTTAAACTTGCAAAAACATAGAAAAACGCTGTTTTTAACTATTCAAACTGACAAATTCATGTTTGTTTTGTGTGAAACGGCGATTTATGAGAAATGACGATAAAATTGCTGTTTTAAACTTGCAAAAACATAGAAAAACGCTGTTTTTAACTATTCAAACTGATAAATTCATGTTTCTTTCGTGTGAAACGGCGATTTATGAGAAATGACGATAATATTGCTGTTTTAAACTTGCAAAAACATAGAAAAACGCTGTTTTTAACTATTCAAACTGATAAATTCAGGTTTCTTTCGTTCGAAACGGTGGATTTTTTGTGAAATCAAGATAAAACTGCTGTTTTAAACTTGCAAAAACATAGAAAAACGCTGTTTTGAACTATTCAAACTGACAAATTCATGTTTCTTTCGTGTGAAACGGCGATTTATGAGAAATGACGATAAAATTGCTGTTTTAAACTTGCAAAAACATAGAAAAACGCTGTTTTCAACTATTCAAACTGACAAATTCATGTTTCTTTCGTGTAAAACGACGATTTATGAAAAATGACGATAAAATTGCTGTTTTAAACATGAAAAAACATAGAAAAACGCTGTTTTGAACTATTCAAACTGACAAATTCATGTTTGTTTTGTGTGAAACGGCGATTTATGAGAAATGACGATAAAATTGCTGTTTTAAACTTGCAAAAACATAGAAAAACGCTGTTTTTAACTATTCAAACTGATAAATTCATGTTTCTTTCGTGTGAAACGGCGATTTATGAGAAATGACGATAATATTGCTGTTTTAAACTTGCAAAAACATAGAAAAACGCTGTTTTGAACTATTCAAACTGACAAATTCATGTTTCTTTCGTGTGAAACGGCGATTTATGAGAAATGACGATAAAATTGCTGTTTTAAACTTGCATAAACATAGAAAAACGCTGTTTTCAACTATTCAAACTGACAAATTCATGTTTCTTTCGTGTGAAACGGCGATTTATGAGAAATGACGATAAAATTGCTGTTTTAAACTTGCAAAAACATAGAAAAACTTTGTTTTTAACTATTCAAACTAATAAATTCAGGTTTCTTTCGTTCGAAACGGTGGATTTTTGTGAAATCACGATAAAACTGCTGTTTTAAACTTGCAAAAACATAGAAAAACGCTGTTTTTAACTATTCAAACTGACAAATTCATGTTTCTTTCGTGTGAAACGGCGTTTTATGAGAAATGACGATAAAATTGCTGTTTTAAACTTGCAAAAACATAGAAAAACGCTGTTTTGAACTATTCAAACTGACAAATTCATGTTTCTTTCGTGTGAAACGGCGATTTATGAGAAATGACGATAAAATTGCTGTTTTAAACTTGCAAAAACATAGAAAAACGCTGTTTTTAACTATTCAAACTGACAAATTCATGTTTGTTTTGTGTGAAACGGCGATTTATGAGAAATGACGATAAAATTGCTGTTTTAAACTTGCAAAAACATAGAAAAACGCTGTTTTTAACTATTCAAACTGATAAATTCATGTTTCTTTCGTGTGAAACGGCGATTTATGAGAAATGACGATAATATTGCTGTTTTAAACTTGCAAAAACATAGAAAAACGCTGTTTTGAACTATTCAAACTGACAAATTCATGTTTCTTTCGTGTGAAACGGCGATTTATGAGAAATGACGATAAAATTGCTGTTTTAAACTTGCATAAACATAGAAAAACGCTGTTTTGAACTATTCAAACTGACAAATTCATGTTTCTTTCGTGTGAAACGGCGATTTATGAGAAATGACGATAAATTTGCTGTTTTAAACTTGCAAAAACATAGAAAAACTTTGTTTTTAACTATTCAAACTAATAAATTCAGGTTTCTTTCGTTCGAAACGGTGGATTTTTGTGAAATCACGATAAAACTGCTGTTTTAAACTTGCAAAAACATAGAAAAACGCTGTTTTTAACTATTCAAACTGACAAATTCATGTTTCTTTCGTGTAAAACGACGATTTATGAAAAATGACGATAAAATTGCTGTTTTAAACATGAAAAAACATAGAAAAACGCTGTTTTGAACTATTCAAACTGACAAATTCATGTTTGTTTTGTGTGAAACGGCGATTTATGAGAAATGACGATAAAATTGCTGTTTTAAACTTGCAAAAACATAGAAAAACGCTGTTTTTAACTATTCAAACTGATAAATTCATGTTTCTTTCGTGTGAAACGGCGATTTATGAGAAATGACGATAATATTGCTGTTTTAAACTTGCAAAAACATAGAAAAACGCTGTTTTGAACTATTCAAACTGACAAATTCATGTTTCTTTCGTGTGAAACGGCGATTTATGAGAAATGACGATAAAATTGCTGTTTTAAACTTGCATAAACATAGAAAAACGCTGTTTTGAACTATTCAAACTGACAAATTCATGTTTCTTTCGTGTGAAACGGCGATTTATGAGAAATGACGATAAAATTGCTGTTTTAAACTTGCAAAAACATAGAAAAACTTTGTTTTTAACTATTCAAACTAATAAATTCAGGTTTCTTTCGTTCGAAACGGTGGATTTTTGTGAAATCACGATAAAACTGCTGTTTTAAACTTGCAAAAACATAGAAAAACGCTGTTTTTAACTATTCAAACTGACAAATTCATGTTTCTTTCGTGTGAAACGGCGTTTTATGAGAAATGACGATAAAATTGCTGTTTTAAACTTGCAAAAACATAGAAAAACGCTGTTTTGAACTATTCAAACTGACAAATTCATGTTTCTTTCGTGTGAAACGGCGATTTATGAGAAATGACGATAAAATTGCTGTTTTAAACTTGCAAAAACATAGAAAAACGCTGTTTTCAACTATTCAAACTGACAAATTCATGTTTCTTTCGTGTGAAATGGCGATTTATGAGAAATGACGATAAAATTGCTGTTTTAAACATGAAAAAACATAGAAAAACGCTGTTTTGAACTATTCAAACTGACAAATTCATGTTTCTTTCGTGTGAAACGGCGATTTATGAGAAATGACGATAAAATTGCTGTTTTAAACTTGCAAAAACATAGAAAAACGCTGTTTTGAACTATTCAAACTGACAAATTCATGTTTCTTTCGTGTGAAACGGCGATTTATGAGAAATGACGATAAAATTGCTGTTTTAAACTTGCAAAAACATAGAAAAACGCTGTTTTTAACTATTCAAACTGACAAATTCATGTTTGTTTTGTGTGAAACGGCGATTTATGAGAAATGACGATAAAATTGCTGTTTTAAACTTGCAAAAACATAGAAAAACGCTGTTTTTAACTATTCAAACTGATAAATTCATGTTTCTTTCGTGTGAAACGGCGATTTATGAGAAATGACGATAATATTGCTGTTTTAAACTTGCAAAAACATAGAAAAACGCTGTTTTTAACTATTCAAACTGATAAATTCAGGTTTCTTTCGTTCGAAACGGTGGATTTTTTATGAAATCAAGATAAAACTGCTGTTTTAAACTTGCAAAAACATAGAAAAACGCTGTTTTGAACTATTCAAACTGATAAATTCATGTTTCTTTCGTGTGAAACGGCGATTTATGAGAAATCACGATAAAACTGCTGTTTTAAACTTGCAAAAACATAGAAAAACGCTGTTTTGAACTATTCAAACTGATAAATTCATGTTTCTTTCGTGTGAAACGGCGATTTATGAGAAATGACGATAAAATTGCTGTTTTAAACTTGCAAAAACATAGAAAAACGTTGTTTTTAACTATTCAAACTGATAAATTCAGGTTTCTTTCGTTCGAAACGGTGGATTTTTGTGAAATCACGATAAAACTGCTGTTTTAAACTTGCAAAAACATAGAAAAACGCTGTTTTGAACTATTCAAACTGATAAATTCATGTTTCTTTCGTGTGAAACGGCGATTTATGAGAAATGGCGATAAAATTGCTGTTTTAAACTTGCAAAAACATAGAAAAACGCTTTTTTTAACTATTCAAACTGATAAATTCAGGTTTCTTTCGTTCGAAACGGTGGATTTTTGTGAAATCACGATAAAACTGCTGTTTTAAACTTGCAAAAACATATAAAAACGCTGTTTTGAATTATTCAAACTGATAAATTCATGTTTCTTTCGTGTGAAACGGCGATTTATGAGAAATCATGATAAAACTGCTGTTTTAAACTTGCAAAAACATAGAAAAACGCTGTTTTGAACTATTCAACTGATAAATTCATGTTTCTTTCGTGTGAAACGGCGATTTATGAGAAATGACGATAAAATTGCTGTTTTAAACTTGCAAAAACATAGAAAAACGCTGTTTTTAACTATTCAAACTGATAAATTCATGTTTCTTTCGTGTGAAACGGCGATTTATGAGAAATGACGATAAAATTGCTGTTTTAAACTTGCAAAAACATAGAAAAACGCTGTTTTTAACTATTCAAACTGATAAATTCAGGTTTCTTTCGTGTGAAACGGCGATTTATGAGAAATGACGATAAAATTGCTGTTTTAAACTTGCAAAAACATAGAAAAACGTTGTTTTTAACTATTCAAACTGATAAATTCAGGTTTCTTTCGTTCGAAACGGTGGATTTTTGTGAAATCACGATAAAACTGCTGTTTTAAACTTGCAAAAACATAGAAAAACGCTGTTTTGAACTATTCAAACTGATAAATTCATGTTTCTTTCGTGTGAAACGGCGATTTATGAGAAATCACGATAAAACTGCTGTTTTAAACTTGCAAAAACATAGAAAAACGCTGTTTTGAACTATTCAAACTGATAAATTCATGTTTCTTTCGTGTGAAACGGCGATTTATGAGAAATGACGATAAAATTGCTGTTTTAAACTTGCAAAAACATAGAAAAACGTTGTTTTTAACTATTCAAACTGATAAATTCAGGTTTCTTTCGTTCGAAACGGTGGATTTTTGTGAAATCACGATAAAACTGCTGTTTTAAACTTGCAAAAACATAGAAAAACGCTGTTTTGAACTATTCAAACTGATAAATTCATGTTTCTTTCGTGTGAAACGGTGATTTATGAGAAATGACGATAAAATTGCTGTTTTAAACTTGCAAAAACATAAAAAAACGTTGTTTTTAACTATTCAAACTGATAAATTCAGGTTTCTTTCGTTCGAAACGGTGGATTTTTGTGAAATCACGATAAAACTGTTGTTTTAAACTTGCAAAAACATAGAAAAACGCTGTTTTGAACTATTCAAACTGATAAATTCATGTTTTTTTCGTGTGAAACGGCGATTTATGAGAAATCATGATAAAACTGCTGTTTTAAACTTGCAAAAACATAGAAAAACGCTGTTTTGAACTATTCAAACTAATAAATTCATGTTTCTTTCGTGTGAAACGGCGATTTATGAGAAATGACGATAAAATTGCTGTTTTAAACTTGCAAAAACATAGAAAAACGTTGTTTTTAACTATTCAAACTGATAAATTCAGGTTTCTTTCGTTCGAAACGGTGGATTTTTGTGAAATCACGATAAAACTGCTGTTTTAAACTTGCAAAAACATAGAAAAACGCTGTTTTGAACTATTCAAACTGATAAATTCATGTTTCTTTCGTGTGAAACGGCGATTTATGAGAAATGACGATAAAATTGCTGTTTTAAACTTGCAAAAACATAGAAAAACGCTGTTTTGAACTATTCAAACTGACAAATTCATGTTTCTTTCGTGTGAAACGGCGATTTATGAGAAATGACGATAAAATTACTGTTTTAAACTTGCAAAAACATAGAAAAACGCTGTTTTGAACTATTCAAACTGACAAATTCATGTTTCTTTCGTGTGAAACGGCGATTTATGAGAAATGACGATAAAATTGCTGTTTTAAACTTGCAAAAACATAGAAAAACGCTGTTTTGAACTATTCAAACTGATAAATTCATGTTTCTTTCGTGTGAAACGGCGATTTATGAGAAATGACGATAAAATTGCTGTTTTAAACTTGCAAAAACATAGAAAAACCCTGTTTTTAACTATTCAAACTGATAAATTCATGTTTCTTTCGTGTGAAACGGCGATTTATGAGAAATGACTATAAAATTGCTGTTTTAAACTTGCAAAAACATAGAAAAACGCTGTTTTGAACTATTCAAACTGACAAATTCATGTTTCTTTCGTGTGAAACGGCGATTTATGAGAAATGACGATAAAATTGCTGTTTTAAACTTGCAAAAACATAGAAAAACGCTGTTTTGAACTATTCAAACTGACAAATTCATGTTTCTTTCGTGTGAAACGGCGATTTATGAGAAATGACGATAAAATTGCTGTTTTAAACTTGCAAAAACATAGAAAAACGCTGTTTTTAACTATTCAAACTGACAAATTCATGTTTGTTTTGTGTGAAACGGCGATTTATGAGAAATGACGATAAAATTGCTGTTTTAAACTTGCAAAAACATAGAAAAACGCTGTTTTTAACTATTCAAACTGATAAATTCATGTTTCTTTCGTGTGAAACGGCGATTTATGAGAAATGACGATAAAATTGCTGTTTTAAACTTGTAAAAACATAGAAAAACGCTGTTTTTAACTATTCAAACTGATAAATTCAGGTTTCTTTCGTTCGAAACGGTGGATTTTTTGTGAAATCACGATAAAACTGCTGTTTTAAACTTGCAAAAACATAGAAAAACGCTGTTTTGAACTATTCAAACTGATAAATTCATGTTTCTTTCGTGTGAAACGGCGATTTATGAGAAATCACGATAAAACTGCTGTTTTAAACTTGCAAAAACATAGAAAAACGCTGTTTTGAACTATTCAAACTGATAAATTCATGTTTCTTTCGTGTGAAACGGCGATTTATGAGAAATGACGATAAAATTGCTGTTTTAAACTTGCAAAAACATAGAAAAACGTTGTTTTTAACTATTCAAACTGATAAATTCAGGTTTCTTTCGTTCGAAACGGTGGATTTTTGTGAAATCACGATAAAACTGCTGTTTTAAACTTGCAAAAACATAGAAAAACGCTGTTTTGAACTATTCAAACTGATAAATTCATGTTTCTTTCGTGTGAAACGGCGATTTATGAGAAATGACGATAAAATTGCTGTTTTAAACTTGCAAAAACATAGAAAAACGCTTTTTTTAACTATTCAAACTGATAAATTCAGGTTTCTTTCGTTCGAAACGGTGGATTTTTGTGAAATCACGATAAAACTGCTGTTTTAAACTTGCAAAAACATATAAAAACGCTGTTTTGAATTATTCAAACTGATAAATTCATGTTTCTTTCGTGTGAAACGGCGATTTATGAGAAATCATGATAAAACTGCTGTTTTAAACTTGCAAAAACATAGAAAAACGCTGTTTTGAACTATTCAAACTGATAAATTCATGTTTCTTTCGTGTGAAACGGTGATTTATGAGAAATGACGATAAAATTGCTGTTTTAAACTTGCAAAAACATAGAAAAACGTTGTTTTTAACTATTCAAACTGATAAATTCAGGTTTCTTTCGTTCGAAACGGTGGATTTTTGTGAAATCACGATAAAACTGTTGTTTTAAACTTGCAAAAACATAGAAAAACGCTGTTTTGAACTATTCAAACTGATAAATTCATGTTTTTTTCGTGTGAAACGGCGATTTATGAGAAATCATGATAAAACTGCTGTTTTAAACTTGCAAAAACATAGAAAAACGCTGTTTTGAACTATTCAAACTGATAAATTCATGTTTCTTTCGTGTGAAACGGCGATTTATGAGAAATCACGATAAAACTGCTGTTTTAAACTTGCAAAAACATAGAAAAACGCTGTTTTGAACTATTCAAACTGATAAATTCATGTTTCTTTCGTGTGAAACGGCGATTTATGAGAAATGACGATAAAATTGCTGTTTTAAACTTGCAAAAACATAGAACAACGTTGTTTTTAACTATTCAAACTGATAAATTCAGGTTTCTTTCGTTCGAAACGGTGGATTTTTGTGAAATCACGATAAAACTGCTGTTTTAAACTTGCAAAAACATAGAAAAACGCTGTTTTGAACTATTCAAACTGATAAATTCATGTTTCTTTCGTGTGAAACGGCGATTTATGAGAAATGACGATAAAATTGCTGTTTTAAACTTGCAAAAACATAGAAAAACGCTTTTTTTAACTATTCAAACTGATAAATTCAGGTTTCTTTCGTTCGAAACGGTGGATTTTTGTGAAATCACGATAAAACTGCTGTTTTAAACTTGCAAAAACATATAAAAACGCTGTTTTGAATTATTCAAACTGATAAATTCATGTTTCTTTCGTGTGAAACGGCGATTTATGAGAAATCATGATAAAACTGCTGTTTTAAACTTGCAAAAACATAGAAAAACGCTGTTTTGAACTATTCAAACTGATAAATTCATGTTTCTTTCGTGTGAAACGGCGATTTATGAGAAATGACGATAAAATTGCTGTTTTAAACTTGCAAAAACATAGAAAAACCCTGTTTTTAACTATTCAAACTGATAAATTCATGTTTCTTTCGTGTGAAACGGCGATTTATGAGAAATGACGATAAAATTGCTGTTTTAAACTTGCAAAAACATAGAAAAACGCTGTTTTGAACTATTCAAACTGACAAATTCATGTTTCTTTCGTGTGAAACGGCGATTTATGAGAAATGACGATAAAATTGCTGTTTTAAACTTGCAAAAACATAGAAAAACGCTGTTTTGAACTATTCAAACTGACAAATTCATGTTTCTTTCGTGTGAAACGGCGATTTATGAGAAATGACGATAAAATTGCTGTTTTAAACTTGCAAAAACATAGAAAAACGCTGTTTTTAACTATTCAAACTGACAAATTCATGTTTGTTTTGTGTGAAACGGCGATTTATGAGAAATGACGATAAAATTGCTGTTTTAAACTTGCAAAAACATAGAAAAACGCTGTTTTTAACTATTCAAACTGATAAATTCATGTTTCTTTCGTGTGAAACGGCGATTTATGAGAAATGACGATAAAATTGCTGTTTTAAACTTGTAAAAACATAAAAAAACGCTGTTTTTAACTATTCAAACTGATAAATTCAGGTTTCTTTCGTTCGAAACGGTGGATTTTTTGTGAAATCACGATAAAACTGCTGTTTTAAACTTGCAAAAACATAGAAAAACGCTGTTTTGAACTATTCAAACTGATAAATTCATGTTTCTTTCGTGTGAAACGGCGATTTATGAGAAATCACGATAAAACTGCTGTTTTAAACTTGCAAAAACATAGAAAAACGCTGTTTTGAACTATTCAAACTGATAAATTCATGTTTCTTTCGTGTGAAACGGCGATTTATGAGAAATGACGATAAAATTGCTGTTTTAAACTTGCAAAAACATAGAAAAACGTTGTTTTTAACTATTCAAACTGATAAATTCAGGTTTCTTTCGTTCGAAACGGTGGATTTTTGTGAAATCACGATAAAACTGCTGTTTTAAACTTGCAAAAACATAGAAAAACGCTGTTTTGAACTATTCAAACTGATAAATTCATGTTTCTTTCGTGTGAAACGGCGATTTATGAGAAATGACGATAAAATTGCTGTTTTAAACTTGCAAAAACATAGAAAAACGCTTTTTTTAACTATTCAAACTGATAAATTCAGGTTTCTTTCGTTCGAAACGGTGGATTTTTGTGAAATCACGATAAAACTGCTGTTTTAAACTTGCAAAAACATATAAAAACGCTGTTTTGAATTATTCAAACTGATAAATTCATGTTTCTTTCGTGTGAAACGGCGATTTATGAGAAATCATGATAAAACTGCTGTTTTAAACTTGCAAAAACATAGAAAAACGCTGTTTTGAACTATTCAAACTGATAAATTCATGTTTCTTTCGTGTGAAACGGCGATTTATGAGAAATGACGATAAAATTGCTGTTTTAAACTTGCAAAAACATAGAAAAACGCTGTTTTTAACTATTCAAACTGATAAATTCATGTTTCTTTCGTGTGAAACGGCGATTTATGAGAAATGACGATAAAATTGCTGTTTTAAACTTGCAAAAACATAGAAAAACGCTGTTTTTAACTATTCAAACTGATAAATTCAGGTTTCTTTCGTGTGAAACGGCGATTTATGAGAAATGACGATAAAATTGCTGTTTTAAACTTGCAAAAACATAGAAAAACGTTGTTTTTAACTATTCAAACTGATAAATTCAGGTTTCTTTCGTTCGAAACGGTGGATTTTTGTGAAATCACGATAAAACTGCTGTTTTAAACTTGCAAAAACATAGAAAAACGCTGTTTTGAACTATTCAAACTGATAAATTCATGTTTCTTTCGTGTGAAACGGCGATTTATGAGAAATCACGATAAAACTGCTGTTTTAAACTTGCAAAAACATAGAAAAACGCTGTTTTGAACTATTCAAACTGATAAATTCATGTTTCTTTCGTGTGAAACGGCGATTTATGAGAAATGACGATAAAATTGCTGTTTTAAACTTGCAAAAACATAGAAAAACGTTGTTTTTAACTATTCAAACTGATAAATTCAGGTTTCTTTCGTTCGAAACGGTGGATTTTTGTGAAATCACGATAAAACTGCTGTTTTAAACTTGCAAAAACATAGAAAAACGCTGTTTTGAACTATTCAAACTGATAAATTCATGTTTCTTTCGTGTGAAACGGTGAATTATGAGAAATGACGATAAAATTGCTGTTTTAAACTTGCAAAAACATAGAAAAACGTTGTTTTTAACTATTCAAACTGATAAATTCAGGTTTCTTTCGTTCGAAACGGTGGATTTTTGTGAAATCACGATAAAACTGTTGTTTTAAACTTGCAAAAACATAGAAAAACGCTGTTTTGAACTATTCAAACTGATAAATTCATGTTTTTTTCGTGTGAAACGGCGATTTATGAGAAATCATGATAAAACTGCTGTTTTAAACTTGCAAAAACATAGAAAAACGCTGTTTTGAACTATTCAAACTGATAAATTCATGTTTCTTTCGTGTGAAACGGCGATTTATGAGAAATCACGATAAAACTGCTGTTTTAAACTTGCAATAACATAGAAAAACGCTGTTTTGAACTATTCAAACTGATAAATTCATGTTTCTTTCGTGTGAAACGGCGATTTATGAGAAATGACGATAAAATTGCTGTTTTAAACTTGCAAAAACATAGAAAAACGTTGTTTTGAACTATTCAAACTGATAAATTCAGGTTTCTTTCGTTCGAAACGGTGGATTTTTGTGAAATCACGATAAAACTGCTGTTTTAAACTTGCAAAAACATAGAAAAACGCTGTTTTGAACTATTCAAACTGATAAATTCATGTTTCTTTCGTGTGAAACGGCGATTTATGAGAAATGACGATAAAATTGCTGTTTTAAACTTGCAAAAACATAGAAAAACGCTTTTTTTAACTATTCAAACTGATAAATTCAGGTTTCTTTCGTTCGAAACGGTGGATTTTTGTGAAATCACGATAAAACTGCTGTTTTAAACTTGCAAAAACATATAAAAACGCTGTTTTGAATTATTCAAACTGATAAATTCATGTTTCTTTCGTGTGAAACGGCGATTTATGAGAAATCATGATAAAACTGCTGTTTTAAACTTGCAAAAACATAGAAAAACGCTGTTTTGAACTATTCAAACTGATAAATTCATGTTTCTTTCGTGTGAAACGGCGATTTATGAGAAATGACGATAAAATTGCTATTTTAAACTTGCAAAAACATAGAAAAACGCTGTTTTTAACTATTCAAACTGATAAATTCATGTTTCTTTCGTGTGAAACGGCGATTTATGAGAAATGACAATAAAATTGCTGTTTTAAACTTGCAAAAACATAGAAAAACGCTGTTTTTAACTATTCAAACTGATGAATTCAGGTTTCTTTCGTGTGAAACGGCGATTTATGAGAAATGACGATAAAATTGCTGTTTTAAACTTGCAAAAACATAGAAAAACGTTGTTTTTAACTATTCAAACTGATAAATTCAGGTTTCTTTCGTTCGAAACGGTGGATTTTTGTGAAATCACGATAAAACTGCTGTTTTAAACTTGCAAAAACATAGAAAAACGCTGTTTTGAACTATTCAAACTGATAAATTCATGTTTCTTTCGTGTGAAACGGCGATTTATGAGAAATCACGATAAAACTGCTGTTTTAAACTTGCAAAAACATAGAATAACGCTGTTTTGAACTATTCAAACTGATAAATTCATGTTTCTTTCGTGTGAAACGGCGATTTATGAGAAATGACGATAAAATTGCTGTTTTAAACTTGCAAAAACATAGAAAAACGTTGTTTTTAACTATTCAAACTGATAAATTCAGGTTTCTTTCGTTCGAAACGGTGGATTTTTGTGAAATCACGATAAAACTGCTGTTTTAAACTTGCAAAAACATAGAAAAACGCTGTTTTGAACTATTCAAACTGATAAATTCATGTTTCTTTCGTGTGAAACGGCGATTTATGAGAAATGACGATAAAATTGCTGTTTTAAACTTGCAAAAAAAAATTCAGGTTTCTTTCGTTCGAAACGGTGGATTTTTGTGAAATCACGATAAAACTGTTGTTTTAAACTTGCAAAAACATAGAAAAACGCTGTTTTGAACTATTCAAACCGATAAATTCATGTTTTTTTCGTGTGAAACGGCGATTTATGAGAAATGACGATAAAATTGCTGTTTTAAACTTGCAAAAACATAGAAAAACGCTGTTTTTAACTATTCAAACTGATAAATTCAGGTTTCTTTCGTTCGAAACGGTGGATTTTTGTGAAATCACGATAAAACTGCTGTTTTAAACTTGCAAAAACATAGAAAAACGCTGTTTTGAACTATTCAAACTGATAAATTCATGTTTCTTTCGTGTGAAACGGTGATTTATGAGAAATGACGATAAAATTGCTGATTTAAACTTGCAAAAACATAGAAAAACGCTGTTTTTAACTATTCAAACTGATAAATTCAGGTTTCTTTCGTGTGAAACGGCGATTTATGAGAAATGACGATAAAATTGCTGTTTTAAACTTGCAAAAACATAGAAAAACGCTGTTTTCAACTATTCAAACTGACAAATTCATGTTTCTTTCGTGTGAAACGGCGATTTATGAGAAATGACAATAAAATTGCTGTTTTAAACATGAAAAACATAGAAAAACGCTGTTTTGAACTATTCAAACTGACAAATTCATGTTTCTTTCGTGTGAAACGGCGATTTATGAGAAATAACGATAAAATTGCTGTTTTAAACTTGCAAAAACATAGAAAAACGCTGTTTTGAACTATTCAAACTGACAAATTCATGTTTCTTTCGTGTGAAACGGCGATTTATGAGAAATGACGATAAAATTGCTGTTTTAAACTTGCAAAAACATAGAAAAACGCTGTTTTTAACTATTCAAACTGACAAATTCATGTTTCTTTTGTGTGAAACGGCGATTTATGAGAAATGACGATAAAATTGCTGTTTTAAACTTGCAAAAACATAGAAAAACGCTGTTTTTAACTATTCAAACTGATAAATTCAGGTTTCTTTCGTTCGAAACGGTGGATTTTTGTGAAATCACGATAAAACTGCTGTTTTAAACTTGCAAAAACATAGAAAAACGCTGTTTTGAACTATTCAAACTGATAAATTCATGTTTCTTTCGTGTGAAACGGCGATTTATGAGAAATTACGATAAAACTGCTGTTTTAAACTTGCAAAAACATAGAAAAACGCTGTTTTTAACTATTCAAACTGACAAATTTATGTTTCTTTCGTGTGAAACGGCGTTTTATGAGAAATGACGATAAAATTGCTGTTTTAAACTTGCAAAAACATAGAAAAACGCTATTTTGAACTATTCAAACTGACAAATTCATGTTTCATTCGTGTGAAACGGCGATTTATGAGAAATGACGATAAAATTGCTGTTTTAAACTTGCAAAAACATAGAAAAAAGCTGTTTTCAACTATTCAAACTGACAAATTCATGTTTCTTTCGTGTAAAACGGCGATTTATGAGAAATGACGATAAAAATGCTGTTTTAAACATGAAAAAACATAGAAAAACATTGTTTTTAACTATTCAAACTGATAAATTCATGTTTCTTTCGTGTGAAACGGCGATTTATGAGAAATGACGATAAAATTGCTGTTTTAAACTTGCAAAAACATAGAAAAACGATGTTTTGAACTATTCAAACTGATAAATTCATGTTTCTTTCGTGTGAAACGGCGATTTATGAGAAATTACGATAAAACTGCTGTTTTAAACTTGCAAAAACATAGAAAAACGCTGGTTTGAACTATTCAAACTGATAAATTCATGTTTCTTTCGTGTGAAACGGCGATTTATGAGAAATGACGATAAAATTGCTGTTTTAAACTTGCAAAAACATAGAAAAACGCTGTTTTTAACTATTCAAACTGATAAATTCATGTTTCTTTCGTGTGAAACGGCGATTTATGAGAAATGACGATAAAATTGCTGTTTTAAACTTGCAAAAACATAGAAAAACGTTGTTTTTAACTATTCAAACTGATAAATTCAGGTTTCTTTCGTTCGAAACGGTGGATTTTTGTGAAATCACGATAAAACTGCTGTTTTAAACTTGCAAAAACATAGAAAAACGCTGTTTTGAACTATTCAAACTGATAAATTCATGTTTCTTTCGTGTGAAACGGCGATTTATGAGAAATGACGATAAAATTGCTGTTTTAAACTTGCAAAAACATAGAAAAACGCTGTTTTTAACTATTCAAACTGATAAATTCAGGTTTCTTTCGTGTGAAACGGCGATTTATGAGAAATGACGATAAAATTGCTGTTTTAAACTTGCAAAAACATAGAAAAACGCTGTTTTTAACTATTCAAACTGACAAATTCATGTTTCTTTTGTGTGAAACGGCGATTTATGAGAAATGACGATAAAATTGCTGTTTTAAACTTGAAAAAACATAGAAAAACGCTGTTTTTAACTATTCAAACTGATAAATTCAGGTTTCTTTCGTTCGAAACGGTGGATTTTTGTGAAATCACGATAAAACTGCTGTTTTTAACTTGCAAAAACATAGAAAAACGCTGTTTTGAACTATTCAAACTGATAAATTCATGTTTCTTTCGTGTGAAACGGCGATTTATGAGAAATTACGATAAAACTGCTGTTTTAAACTTGCAAAAACATAGAAAAACGCTGGTTTGAACTATTCAAACTGATAAATTCATGTTTCTTTCGTGTGAAACGGCGATTTATGAGAAATGACGATAAAATTGCTGTTTTAAGCTTGCAAAAACATAGAAAAACGCTGTTTTTAACTATTCAAACTGATAAATTCATGTTTCTTTCGTGTGAAACGGCGATTTATGAGAAATGACGATAAAATTGCTGTTTTAAACTTGCAAAAACATAGAAAAACGTTGTTTTTAACTATTCAAACTGATAAATTCAGGTTTCTTTCGTTTGAAACGGTGGATTTTTGTAAAATCACTATAAAACTGCTGTTTTAAACTTGCAAAAACATAGAAAAACGCTGTTTTGAACTATTCAAACTGATAAATTCATGTTTCTTTCGTGTGAAACGGCGATTTATGAGAAATGACGATAAAATTGCTGTTTTAAACTTGCAAAAACATAGAAAAACGCTGTTTTTAACTATTCAAACTGATAAATTCAGGTTTCTTTCGTGTGAAACGGCGATTTATGAGAAATGACGATAAAATTGCTGTTTTAAACTTGCAAAAACATAGAAAAACGCTGTTTTTAACTATTCAAACTGATAAATTCAGGTTTCTTTCGTGTGAAACGGCGATTTATGAGAAATGACGATAAAATTGCTGTTTTAAACTTGCAAAAACATAGAAAAACGCTGTTTTTAACTATTCAAACTGACAAATTCATGTTTCTTTCGTGTGAAACGGCGTTTTATGAGAAATGACGAAAAATTGCTGTTTTAAACTTGCAAAAACATAGAAAAACGCTGTTTTGAACTATTCAAACTGACAAATTCATGTTTCTTTCGTGTGAAACGGCGATTTATGAGAAATGACGATAAAATTGCTGTTTTAAACTTGCAAAAACATAGAAAAACGCTGTTTTCAACTATTCAAACTGACAAATTCATGTTTCTTTCGTGTGAAACGGCGATTTATGAGAAATGACGATAAAATTGCTGTTTTAAACATGAAAAAACATAGAAAAACGCTGTTTTGAACTATTCAAACTGACAAATTCATGTTTCTTTCGTGTGAAACGGCGATTTATGAGAAATGACGATAAAATTGCTGTTTTAAACTTGCAAAAACATAGAAAAACGCTGTTTTGAACTATTCAAACTGACAAATTCATGTTTCTTTCGTGTGAAACGGCGATTTATGAGAAATGACGATAAAATTGCTGTTTTAAACTTGCAAAAACATAGAAAAACGCTGTTTTTAACTATTCAAACTGACAAATTCATGTTTCTTTCGTGTGAAACGGCGATTTATGAGAAATGACGATAAAATTGCTGTTTTAAACTTGCAAAAACATAGAAAAACGCTGTTTTTAACTATTCAAACTGATAAATTCATGTTTCTTTCGTGTGAAACGGCGATTTATGAGAAATGACGATAAAATTGCTGTTTTAAACTTGCAAAAACATAGAAAAACGCTGTTTTTAACTATTCAAACTGACAAATTCATGTTTCTTTCGTGTGAAACGGCGATTTATGAGAAATGACGATAAATATGCTGTTTTAAACTTGCAAAAACATAGAAAAACGCTGTTTTTAACTATTCAAACTGACAAATTCATGTTTCTTTCGTGTGAAACGGCGATTTATGAGAAATGACGATAAAATTGCTGTTTTAAACTTGCAAAAACATAGAAAAACGCTGTTTTTAACTATTCAAACTGATAAATTCATGTTTCTTTCGTGTGAAACGGCGATTTATGAGAAATGACGATAAAATTGCTGTTTTAAACTTGCAAAAACATAGAAAAACGTTGTTTTTAACTATTCAAACTGATAAATTCAGGTTTCTTTCGTTCGAAACGGTGGATTTTTGTAAAATCACTATAAAACTGCTGTTTTAAACTTGCAAAAACATAGAAAAACGCTGTTTTGAACTATTCAAACTGATAAATTCATGTTTCTTTCGTGTGAAACGGCGATTTATGAGAAATGACGATAAAATTGCTGTTTTAAACTTGCAAAAACATAGAAAAACGCTGTTTTTAACTATTCAAACTGATAAATTCAGGTTTCTTTCGTGTGAAACGGCGATTTATGAGAAATGACGATAAAATTGCTGTTTTAAACTTGCAAAAACATAGAAAAACGCTGTTTTTATTTATTCAAACTGATAAATTCAGGTTTCTTTCGTGTGAAACGGCGATTTATGAGAAATGACGATAAAATTGCTGTTTTAAACTTGCAAAAACATAGAAAAACGCTGTTTTTAACTATTCAAACTGACAAATTCATGTTTCTTTCGTGTGAAACGGCGTTTTATGAGAAATGACGATAAAATTGCTGTTTTAATCTTGCAAAAACATAGAAAAACGCTGTTTTGAACTATTCAAACTGACAAATTCATGTTTCTTTCGTGTGAAACGGCGATTTATGAGAAATGACGATAAAATTGCTGTTTTAAACTTGCAAAAACATAGAAAAACGCTGTTTTCAACTATTCAAACTGACAAATTCATGTTTCTTTCGTGTGAAACGGCGATTTATGAGAAATGACGATAAAATTGCTGTTTTAAACATGAAAAAACATAGAAAAACGCTGTTTTGAACTATTCAAACTGACAAATTCATGTTTCTTTCGTGTGAAACGGCGATTTATGAGAAATGACGATAAAATTGCTGTTTTAAACTTGCAAAAACATAGAAAAACGCTGTTTTGAACTATTCAAACTGACAAATTCATGTTTCTTTCGTGTGAAACGGCGATTTATGAGAAATGACGATAAAATTGCTGTTTTAAACTTGCAAAAACATAGAAAAACGCTGTTTTTAACTATTCAAACTGACAAATTCATGTTTCTTACGTGTGAAACGGCGATTTATGAGAAATGACGATAAAATTGCTGTTTTAAACTTGCAAAAACATAGAAAAACGCTGTTTTTAACTATTCAAACTGATAAATTCATGTTTCTTTCGTGTGAAACGGCGATTTATGAGAAATGACGATAAAATTGCTGTTTTAAACTTGCAAAAACATAGAAAAACGCTGTTTTTAACTATTCAAACCTATAAATTCAGGTTTCTTTCGTTCGAAACGGTGGATTTTTGTGAAATCACGATAAAACTGCTGTTTTAAACTTGCAAAAACATAGAAAAACGCTGTTTTGAACTATTCAAACTGATAAATTCATGTTTCTTTCGTGTGAATCGGCGATTTATGAGAAATGACGATAAAATTGCTGTTTTAAACTTGCAAAAACATAGAAAAACGCTGTTTTACTATTCAAACTGATAAATTCAGGTTTCTTTCGTTCTAAACGGTTAATTTTTGTGAAATCACGATAAAACTGCTGTTTTAAACTTGCAAAAACATAGAAAAACGCTGTTTTGAACTATTCAAACTGATAAATTCATGTTTCTTTCATGTGAAACGGCGATTTATGAGAAATGACGATAAAATTGCTGTTTTAAAACTTGCAAAAACATAGAAAAACGCTGTTTTTAACTATTCAAACTGATAAATTCAGGTTTCTTTCGTGTGAAACGGCGATTTATGAGAAATGACGATAAAATTGCTGTTTTAAACTTGCAAAAACATAGAAAAACGCTGTTTTTAACTATTCAAACTGACAAATTCATGTTTCTTTCGTGTGAAACGGCGTTTTATGAGAAATGACGATAAATTTGCTGTTTTAAACTTGCAAAAACATAGAAAAACGCTGTTTTGAACTATTCAAACTGACAAATTCATGTTTCTTTCGTGTGAAACGGCGATTTATGAGAAATGACAATAAAATTGCAGTTTTAAACTTGCAAAAACATAGAAAAGCGTTGTTTTTAACTATTCAAACTGATAAATTCAGGTTTCTTTCGTTCGAAACGGTGGATTTTTGTGAAATCACGATAAAACTGCTGTTTTAAACTTGCAAAAACATAGAAAAACGCTGTTTTGAACTATTCAAACTGATAAATTCATGTTTCTTTCGTGTGAAACGGCGATTTATGAGAAATGACGATAAAATTGCTGTTTTAAACTTGCAAAAACATAGAAAAACGCTGTTTTTAACTATTCAAACTGACAAATTTATGTTTCTTTCGTGTGAAACGGCGTTTTATGAGAAATGACGATAAAATTGCTGTTTTAAACTTGCAAAAACATAGAAAAACGCTATTTTGAACTATTCAAACTGACAAATTCATGTTTCATTCGTGTGAAACGGCGATTTATGAGAAATGACGATAAAATTGCTGTTTTAAACTTGCAAAAACATAGAAAAAAGCTGTTTTCAACTATTCAAACTGACAAATTCATGTTTCTTTCGTGTAAAACGGCGATTTATGAGAAATGACGATAAAAATGCTGTTTTAAACATGAAAAAACATAGAAAAACATTGTTTTTAACTATTCAAACTGATAAATTCATGTTTCTTTCGTGTGAAACGGCGATTTATGAGAAATGACGATAAAATTGCTGTTTTAAACTTGCAAAAACATAGAAAAACGATGTTTTGAACTATTCAAACTGACAAATTCATGTTTCTTTCGTGTGAAACGGCGATTTATGAGAAATGACGATAAAATTGCTGTTTTAAACTTGCAAAAACATAGAAAAACGCTGTTTTCAACTATTCAAACTGACAAATTCATGTTTCTTTCGTGTGAAACGGCGATTTATGAGAAATGACGATAAAATTGCTGTTTTAAACATGAAAAAACATAGAAAACGCTGTTTTTAGGTATTCAAACTGATAAATTCATGTATCTTTCGTGTGAAACGGCGATTTATGAGAAATGACGATAAAATTGCTGTTTAAACTTGCAAAAACATAGAAAAACGCTGTTTTGAACTATTCAAACTGACAAATTCATGTTTCTTTCGTGTGAAACGGCGTTTTATGAGAAATGACGATAAAATTGCTGTTTTAAACTTGCAAAAACATAGAAAAACGCTGTTTTGAACTATTCAAACTGACAAATTCATGTTTCTTTCGTGTGAAACGGCGATTTATGAGAAATGACGATAAAATTGCTGTTTTAAACTTGCAAAAACATAGAAAAACGCTGTTTTCAACTATTCAAACTGACAAATTCATGTTTCTTTCGTGTGAAACGGCGATTTATGAGAAATGACGATAAAATTGCTGTTTTAAACATGAAAAAACATAGAAAAACGCTGTTTTGAACTATTCAAACTGACAAATTCATGTTTCTTTCGTGTGAAACGGCGATTTATGAGAAATGACGATAAAATTGCTGTTTTAAACTTGCAAAAACATAGAAAAACGCTGTTTTGAACTATTCAAACTGACAAATTCATGTTTCTTTCGTGTGAAACGGCGATTTATGAGAAATGACGATAAAATTGCTGTTTTAAACTTGCAAAAACATAGAAAAACGCTGTTTTTAACTATTCAAACTGACAAATTCATGTTTCTTACGTGTGAAACGGCGATTTATGAGAAATGACGATAAAATTGCTGTTTTAAACTTGCAAAAACATAGAAAAACGCTGTTTTTAACTATTCAAACTGATAAATTCATGTTTCTTTCGTGTGAAACGGCGATTTATGAGAAATGACGATAAAATTGCTGTTTTAAACTTGCAAAAACATAGAAAAACGCTGTTTTTAACTATTCAAACCTATAAATTCAGGTTTCTTTCGTTCGAAACGGTGGATTTTTGTGAAATCACGATAAAACTGCTGTTTTAAACTTGCAAAAACATAGAAAAACGCTGTTTTGAACTATTCAAACTGATAAATTCATGTTTCTTTCGTGTGAATCGGCGATTTATGAGAAATGACGATAAAATTGCTGTTTTAAACTTGCAAAAACATAGAAAAACGCTGTTTTACTATTCAAACTGATAAATTCAGGTTTCTTTCGTTCTAAACGGTTAATTTTTGTGAAATCACGATAAAACTGCTGTTTTAAACTTGCAAAAACATAGAAAAACGCTGTTTTGAACTATTCAAACTGATAAATTCATGTTTCTTTCGTGTGAAACGGCGATTTATGAGAAATGACGATAAAATTGCTGTTTTAAACTTGCAAAAACATAGAAAAACGCTGTTTTTAACTATTCAAACTGATAAATTCAGGTTTCTTTCGTGTGAAACGGCGATTTATGAGAAATGACGATAAAATTGCTGTTTTAAACTTGCAAAAACATAGAAAAACGCTGTTTTTAACTATTCAAACTGACAAATTCATGTTTCTTTCGTGTGAAACGGCGTTTTATGAGAAATGACGATAAATTTGCTGTTTTAAACTTGCAAAAACATAGAAAAACGCTGTTTTGAACTATTCAAACTGACAAATTCATGTTTCTTTCGTGTGAAACGCGATTTATGAGAAATGACAATAAAATTGCAGTTTTAAACTTGCAAAAACATAGAAAAGCGTTGTTTTTAACTATTCAAACTGATAAATTCAGGTTTCTTTCGTTCGAAACGGTGGATTTTTGTGAAATCACGATAAAACTGCTGTTTTAAACTTGCAAAAACATAGAAAAACGCTGTTTTGAACTATTCAAACTGATAAATTCATGTTTCTTTCGTGTGAAACGGCGATTTATGAGAAATGACGATAAAATTGCTGTTTTAAACTTGCAAAAACATAGAAAAACGCTGTTTTTAACTATTCAAACTGACAAATTTATGTTTCTTTCGTGTGAAACGGCGTTTTATGAGAAATGACGATAAAATTGCTGTTTTAAACTTGCAAAAACATAGAAAAACGCTATTTTGAACTATTCAAACTGACAAATTCATGTTTCATTCGTGTGAAACGGCGATTTATGAGAAATGACGATAAAATTGCTGTTTTAAACTTGCAAAAACATAGAAAAAAGCTGTTTTCAACTATTCAAACTGACAAATTCATGTTTCTTTCGTGTAAAACGGCGATTTATGAGAAATGACGATAAAATGCTGTTTTAAACATGAAAAAACATAGAAAAACATTGTTTTTAACTATTCAAACTGATAAATTCATGTTTCTTTCGTGTGAAACGGCGATTTATGAGAAATGACGATAAAATTGCTGTTTTAAACTTGCAAAAACATAGAAAAACGATGTTTTGAACTATTCAAACTGACAAATTCATGTTTCTTTCGTGTGAAACGGCGATTTATGAGAAATGACGATAAAATTGCTGTTTTAAACTTGCAAAAACATAGAAAAACGCTGTTTTCAACTATTCAAACTGACAAATTCATGTTTCTTTCGTGTGAAACGGCGATTTATGAGAAATGACGATAAAATTGCTGTTTTAAACATAAAAAAAACATAGAAAAACGCTGTTTTTAGGTATTCAAACTGATAAATTCATGTATCTTTTGTGTGAAACGGCGATTTATGAGAAATGACGATAAAATTGCTGTTTTAAACTTGCAAAAACATAGAAAAACGCTGTTTTGAACTATTCAAACTGACAAATTCATGTTTCTTTCGTGTGAAACGGCGATTTATGAGAAATGACGATAAAATTGCTGTTTTAAACTTGCAAAAACATAGAAAAACGCTGTTTTTAAATATTCAAACTGATAAATTCATGTTTCTTTCGTGTGAAACGGCGATTTATGAGAAATAACGATAAAATTGCTGTTTTAAACTTGCAAAAACATAGAAAAACGCTGTTTTTAACTATTCAAACTGATAAATTCAGGTTTCTTTCGATCTAAACGGTGGATTTTTGTGAAATCACGATAAAACTGCAGTTTTAAACTTGCAAAAACATAGAAAAACGCTGTTTTGAACTATTCAAACTGACAAATTCATGTTTCTTTCGTGTGAAACGGCGATTTATGAGAAATGACGATAAATTGCTATTTTAAACTTGCAAAAACATAGAAAAACGCTATTTTTAACTATTCAAACTGATAAATTCATGTTTCTTTCGTGTGAAACGACGATTTATGAGAAATAACGATAAAATTGCTGTTTTAAACTTGCAAAAACATAGAAAAACGCTGTTTTTAACTATTCAAACTGATAAATTCAGGTTTCTTTCGTTCGAAACGGTGGATTTTTGTGAAATCACGATAAAACTGCTGTTTTAAACTTGCAAAAACATAGAAAAACGCTGTTTTTAACTATTCAAACTGATAAATTCAGGTTTCTTTCGTGTGAAACGGCGATTTATGAGAAATGACCATAAAATTGCTGTTTTAAACTGGCAAAAACATAGAAATACGCTGTTTTTAACTATTCAAACTGATAAATTCATGTTTCTTTCGTGTGAAACGGCGTTTTATGAGAAATGACGATAAAATTGCTGTTTTAAACTTGCAAAAACATAGAAAAACGCTGTTTTGAACTATTCAAACTGACAAATTTATGTTTCTTTCGTGTGAAACGGCGATTTATGAGAAATGACGATAAAATTGCTGTTTTAAACTTGCAAAAACATAGAAAAACGCTGTTTTTAACTATTCAAACTGATAAATTCATGTTTCTTTCATGTGAAACGGCGATTTATGAGAAATAACGATAAAATTGCTGTTTTAAACTTGCAAAAACATAGAAAAACGCTGTTTTTAACTATTCAAACTGATAAATTCAGGTTTCTTTCGTTCGAAACGGTGGATTTTTGTGAAATCACGATAAAACTGTTGTTTTAAACTTGCAAAAACATAGAAAAACGCTGTTTTTAACTATTCAAACTGATAAATTCAGGTTTCTTTCGTGTGAAACGGCGATTTATGAGAAATGACCATAAAATTGCTGTTTTAAACTTGGAAAAACATAGAAAAACGCTGTTTTTAACTATTCAAACTGATAAATTCCTGTTTCTTTCGTGTGAAACGGCGTTTTATGAGAAATGACGATAAAATTGCTGTTTTAAACTTGCAAAAACATAGAAAAACGCTGTTTTGAACTATTCAAACTGACAAATTCATGTTTCTTTCGTGTGAAACGGCGATTTATGAGAAATGACGATAAAATTACTGTTTTAAACTTGCAAAAACATAGAAAAACGCTGTTTTGAACTATTCAAACTGACAAATTCATGTTTCTTTCGTGTGAAACGGCGATTTATGAGAAATGACGATAAAATTGCTGTTTTAAACTTGCAAAAACATAGAAAAACGCTGTTTTTAACTATTCAAACTGATAAATTCAGGTTTCTTTCGTGTGAAACGGCGATTTATGAGAAATGACGATAAAATTGCTGTTTTAAACTTGCAAAAACATAGAAAAACGTTGTTTTTAATTATTCAAACTGATAAATTCAGGTTTCTTTCGTTCGAAACGGTGGATTTTTGTGAAATCACGATAAAACTGTTGTTTTAAACTTGCAAAAACATAGAAAAACGCTGTTTTGAACTATTCAAACTGATAAATTCATGTTTCTTTCGTGTGAAACGGCGATTTATGAGAAATGACGATAAAATTGCTGTTTTAAACTTGCAAAAACATAGAAAAACGCTGTTTTTAACTATTCAAACTGATAAATTCAGGTTTCTTTCGTGTGAAACGGCGATTTATGAGAAATAACGATAAAATTGCTGTTTTAAACTTGCAAAAACATAGAAAAACGTCGTTTTTAATTATTCAAACTGATAAATTCAGGTTTCTTTCGTTCGAAACGGTGGATTTTTGTGAAATCACGATAAAACTGCTGTTTTAAACTTGTAAAAACATAGAAAAACGCTGTTTTGAACTATTCAAACTGATAAATTCATGTTTCTTTCGTGTGAAACGGCGATTTATGAGAAATGACGATAAAATTGCTGTTTTAAACTTGCAAAAACATAGAAAAACGCTGTTTTAACTATTCAAACTGATACATTCAGGTTTCTTTCGTTCGAAACGGTGGATTTATGAGAAATGACGATAATATTGCTGTTTTAAACTTGCAAAAACATAGAATACGCTGTTTTTAACTATTCAAACTGATAAATTCAGGTTTCTTTCGTGTGAAACGGCGATTTATGAGAAATGACGATAAAATTGCTGTTTTAAACTTGCAAAAACTTAGAAAAACGTTGTTTTTAACTATTCAAACTGATAAATTCAGGTTTCTTTCGTTCGAAACGGTGGATTTTTGTGAAATCACGATAAAACTGCTGTTTTAAACTTGCAAAAACATAGAAAAACGCTGTTTTGAACTATTCAAACTGATACATTCATGTTTCTTTCGTGTGAAACGGCGATTTATGAGAAATGACGATAAAATTGCTGTTTTAAACTTGCAAAAACTTAGAAAAACGTTGTTTTTAACTATTCAAACTGATAAATTCAGGTTTCTTTCGTTCGAAACGGTGGATTTTTGTGAAATCACGATAAAACTGCTGTTTTAAACTTGCAAAAACATAGAAAAACGCTGTTTTGAACTATTCAAACTGATAAATTCATGTTTCTTTCGTGTGAAACGGCGATTTATGAGAAATGACGATAAAATTGCTGTTTTAAACTTGCAAAAACATAGAAAAACGCTGTTTTTAACTATTCAAACTGATAAATTCAGGTTTCTTTCGTGTGAAACGGCGATTTATGAGAAATGACGATAAAATTGCTGTTTTAAACTTGCAAAAACATAGAAAAACGCTGTTTTTAACTATTCAAACTGATAAATTCATGTTTCTTTCGTGTGAAACGGCGATTTATGAGAAATGACGATAAAATTGCTGTTTTAAACTTGCAAAAACATAGAAAAACGCTGTTTTTAACTATTCAAACTGATAAATTCAGGTTTCTTTCGTTCGAAACGGTTGATTTTTGTGAAATCACGATAAAACTGCTGTTTTAAACTTGCAAAAACATAGAAAAACGCTGTTTTTAACTATTCAAACTGATAAATTCAAGTTTCTTTCGTGTGAAACGGCGATTTATGAGAAATGACGATAAAATTGCTGTTTTAAACTTGCAAAAACATAGAAAAACGCTGTTTTCAACTATTCAAACTGACAAATTCATGTTTCTTTTGTGTGAAACGGCGATTTATGAGAAATGACGATAAAATTGCTGTTTTAAACATGAAAAAAACATAGAAAAACGTTGTTTTGAACTATTCAAACTGACAAATTCATGTTTCTTTCGTGTGAAACGGCGATTTATGAGAAATGACGATAAAATTGCTGTTTTAAACTTGCAAAAACATAGAAAAACGCTGTTTTGAACTAAACTATTCAAACTGATAAATTCATGTTTCTTTCGTGTGAAACGGCGATTTATGAGAAATAACGATAAAATTGCTGTTTTAAACTTGCAAAAACATAGAAAAACGCTGTTTTTAACTATCAAACTGATAAATTCAGGTTTCTTCGTGTGAAACGGCGATTTATGAGAATTGACGATAAAATTGCTGTTTTAAAACTTGCAAAAACATAGAAAAACGCTGTTTTTAACTATTCAAACTGACAAATTCATGTTTCTTTCGTGTGAAACGGCGTTTTATGAGAAATGACGATAAAATTGCTGTTTTAAAAACATAGAAAAACGCTGTTTTGAACTATTCAAACTGACAAATTCATGTTTCTTTCGTGTGAAACGGCGATTTATGAGAAATGACGATAAAATTGCTGTTTTAAACTTGCAAAAACATAGAAAAACGCTGTTTTCAACTTTTCAAACTGACAAATTCATGTTTCTTTCGTGTGAAACGGCGATTTATGAGAAATGACGATAAAATTGCTGTTTTAAACATGAAAAAACATAGAAAAACGCTGTTTTGAACTATTCAAACTGACAAATTCATGTTTCTTTCGTGTGAAACGGCGATTTATGAGAAATGACGATAAAATTGCTGTTTTAAACTTGCAAAAACATAGAAAAACGCTGTTTTTAACTATTCAAACTGATAAATTCAGGTTTCTTTCGTGTGAAACGGCGATTTATGAGAAATGACGATAAAATTGCTGTTTTAAACTTGCAAAAACATAGAAAAACGCTGTTTTTAACTATTCAAACTGACAAATTCATGTTTCTTTTGTGTGAAACGGCGATTTATGAGAAATGACGATAAAATTGCTGTTTTAAACTTGCAAAAACATAGAAAAACGCTGTTTTTAACTATTCAAACTGATAAATTCAGGTTTCTTTCGTTCGAACGGTGGATTTTTGTGAAATCACGATAAAACTGCTGTTTTAAACTTGCAAAAACATAGAAAAAACGCTGTTTTGAACTATTCAAACTGATAAATTCATGTTTCTTTCGTGTGAAACGGCGATTTATGAGAAATTACGATAAAACTGCTGTTTTAAACTTGCAAAAACATAGAAAAACGCTGGTTTGAACTATTCAAACTGATAAATTCATGTTTCTTTCGTGTGAAACGGCGATTTATGAGAAATGACGATAAAATTGCTGTTTTAAACTTGCAAAAACATAGAAAAACGCTGTTTTTAACTATTCAAACTGATAAATTCATGTTTCTTTCGTGTGAAACGGCGATTTATGAGAAATGACGATAAAATTGCTGTTTTAAACTTGCAAAAACATAGAAAAACGTTGTTTTTAACTATTCAAACTGATAAATTCAGGTTTCTTTCGTTCGAAACGGTGGATTTTGTAAAATCACGATAAAACTGCTGTTTTAAACTTGCAAAAACATAGAAAAACGCTGTTTTGAACTATTCAAACTGATAAATTCATGTTTCTTTCGTGTGAAACGGCGATTTATGAGAAATGACGATAAAATTGCTGTTTTAAACTTGCAAAAACATAGAAAAACGCTGTTTTTAACTATTCAAACTGATAAATTCAGGTTTCTTTCGTGTGAAACGGCGATTTATGAGAAATGACGATAAAATTGCTGTTTTAAACTTGCAAAAACATAGAAAAACGCTGTTTTTAACTATTCAAACTGATAAATTCAGGTTTCTTTCGTGTGAAACGGCGATTTATGAGAAATGACGATAAAATTGCTGTTTTAAACTTGCAAAAACATAGAAAAACGCTGTTTTTAACTATTCAAACTGACAAATTCATGTTTCTTTCGTGTGAAACGGCGTTTTATGAGAAATGACGATAAAATTGCTGTTTTAAACTTGCAAAAACATAGAAAAACGCTGTTTTGAACTATTCAAACTGACAAATTCATGTTTCTTTCGTGTGAAACGGCGATTTATGAGAAATGACGATAAAATTGCTTTTTTAAACTTGCAAAAACATAGAAAAACGCTGTTTTCAACTATTCAAACTGACAAATTCATGTTTCTTTCGTGTGAAACGGCGATTTATGAGAAATGACGATAAAATTGCTGTTTTAAACATGAAAAAACATAGAAAAACGCTGTTTTGAACTATTCAAACTGACAAATTCATGTTTCTTTCGTGTGAAACGGCGATTTATGAGAAATGACGATAAAATTGCTGTTTTAAACTTGCAAAAACATAGAAAAACGCTGTTTTGAACTATTCAAACTGACAAATTCATGTTTCTTTCGTGTGAAACGGCGATTTATGAGAAATGACGATAAAATTGCTGTTTTAAACTTGCAAAAACATAGAAAAACGCTGTTTTTAACTATTCAAACTGACAAATTCATGTTTCTTTCGTGTGAAACGGCGATTTATGAGAAATGACGATAAAATTGCTGTTTTAAACTTGCAAAAACATAGAAAAACGCTGTTTTTAACTATTCAAACTGATAAATTCATGTTTCTTTCGTGTGAAACGGCGATTTATGAGAAATGACGATAAAATTGCTGTTTTAAACTTGCAAAAACATAGAAAAACGCTGTTTTTAACTATTCAAACCTATAAATTCAGGTTTCTTTCGTTCGAAACGGTGGATTTTTGTGAAATCACGATAAAACTGCTGTTTTAAACTTGCAAAAACATAGAAAACGCTGTTTTGAACTATTCAAACTGATAAATTCATGTTTCTTTCGTGTGAATCGGCGATTTATGAGAAATGACGATTAAATTGCTGTTTTAAACTTGCAAAAACATAGAAAAACGCTGTTTTTAACTATTCAAACTGATAAATTCAGGTTTCTTTCGTGTGAAACGGCGATTTATGAGAAATGACGATAAAATTGCTGTTTTAAACTTGCAAAAACATAGAAAAACGCTGTTTTTAACTATTCAAACTGACAAATTCATGTTTCTTTCGTGTGAAACGGCGTTTTATGAGAAATGACGATAAATTTGCTGTTTTAAACTTGCAAAAAACATAGAAAAACGCTGTTTTGAACTATTCAAACTGACAAATTCATGTTTCTTTCGTGTGAAACGGCGATTTATGAGAAATGACAATAAAATTGCTGTTTTAAACTTGCAAAAACATAGAAAAGCGTTGTTTTTAACTATTCAAACTGATAAATTCAGGTTTCTTTCGTTCGAAACGGTGGATTTTTGTGAAATCACGATAAAACTGCTGTTTTAAACTTGCAAAAACATAGAAAAACGCTGTTTTGAACTATTCAAACTGATAAATTCATGTTTCTTTCGTGTGAAACGGCGATTTATGAGAAATGACGATAAAATTGCTGTTTTAAACTTGCAAAAACATAGAAAAACGCTGTTTTTAACTATTCAAACTGACAAATTTATGTTTCTTTCGTGTGAAACGGCGTTTTATGAGAAATGACGATAAAATTGCTGTTTTAAACTTGCAAAAACATAGAAAAACGCTATTTTGAACTATTCAAACTGACAAATTCATGTTTCATTCGTGTGAAACGGCGATTTATGAGAAATGACGATAAAATTGCTGTTTTAAACTTGCAAAAACATAGAAAAAAGCTGTTTTCAACTATTCAAACTGACAAATTCATGTTTCTTTCGTGTAAAACGGCGATTTATGAAAAATGACGATAAAAATGCTGTTTTAAACATGAAAAAACATAGAAAAACACTGTTTTTAACTATTCAAACTGATAAATTCATGTTTCTTTCGTGTGAAACGGCGATTTATGAGAAATGACGATAAAATTGCTGTTTTAAACTTGCAAAAACATAGAAAAACGATGTTTTGAACTATTCAAACTGACAAATTCATGTTTCTTTCGTGTGAAACGGCGATTTATGAGAAATGACGATAAAATTGCTGTTTTAAACTTGCAAAAACATAGAAAAACGCTGTTTTCAACTATTCAAACTGACAAATTCATGTTTCTTTCGTGTGAAACGGCGATTTATGAGAAATGACGATAAAATTGCTGTTTTAAACATGAAAAAACATAGAAAAACGCTGTTTTTAAGTATTCAAACTGATTAATTCATGTATCTTTCGTGTGAAACGGCGATTTATGAGAAATGACGATAAAATTGCTGTTTTAAACTTGCAAAAACATAGAAAAACGCTGTTTTGAACTATTCAAACTGACAAATTCATGTTTCTTTCGTGTGAAACGGCGATTTATGAGAAATGACGATAAAATTGCTGTTTTAAACTTGCAAAAACATAGAAAAACGCTGTTTTTAAATATTCAAACTGATAAATTCATGTTTCTTTCGTGTGAAACGGCGATTTATGAGAAATAACGATAAATTTGCTGTTTTAAACTTGCAAAAACATAGAAAAACGCTGTTTTTAACTATTCAAACTGATAAATTCAGGTTTCTTTCGTTCGAAACGGTGGATTTTTGTGAAATCACGATAAAACTGCAGTTTTAAACTTGCAAAAACATAGAAAAACGCTGTTTTGAACTATTCAAACTGACAAATTCATGTTTCTTTCGTGTGAAACGGCGATTTATGAGAAATGACGATAAAATTGCTGTTTTAAACTTGCAAAAACATAGAAAAACGCTATTTTAAACTATTCAAACTGATAAATTCATGTTTCTTTCGTGTGAAACGACGATTTATGAGAAATAACGATAAAATTGCTGTTTTAAACTTGCAAAAACATAGAAAAACGCTGTTTTTAACTATTCAAACTGATAAATTCAGGTTTCTTTCGTTCGAAACGGTGGATTTTTGTGAAATCACGATAAAACTGCTGTTTTAAACTTGCAAAAACATAGAAAAACGCTGTTTTTAACTATTCAAACTGATAAATTCAGGTTTCTTTCGTGTGAAACGGCGATTTATGAGAAATGACCATAAAATTGCTGTTTTAAACTTGCAAAAACATAGAAATACGCTGTTTTTAACTATTCAAACTGATAAATTCATGTTTCTTTCATGTGAAACGGCGTTTTATGAGAAATGACGATAAAATTGCTGTTTTAAACTTGCAAAAACATAGAAAAAACGCTGTTTTGAACTATTCAAACTGACAAATTTATGTTTCTTTCGTGTGAAACGGCGATTTATGAGAAATGACGATAAAATTGCTGTTTTAAACTTGCAAAAACATAGAAAAAACGCTGTTTTTAACTATTCAAACTAATAAATTCATGTTTCTTTCATGTGAAACGGCGATTTATGAGAAATAACGATAAAATTGCTGTTTTAAACTTGCAAAAACATAGAAAAACGCTGTTTTTAACTATTCAAACTGATAAATTCAGGTTTCTTTCGTTCGAAACGGTGGATTTTTGTGAAATCACGATAAAACTGCTGTTTTAAACTTGCAAAAACATAGAAAAACGCTGTTTTTAACTATTCAAACTGATAAATTCAGGTTTCTTTCGTGTGAAACGGCGATTTATGAGAAATGACCATAAATTGCTGTTTTAAACTTGGAAAAACATAGAAAAACGCTGTTTTTAACTATTCAAACTGATAAATTCCTGTTTCTTTCGTGTGAAACGGCGTTTTATGAGAAATGACGATAAAATTGCTGTTTTAAACTTGCAAAAACATAGAAAAAACGCTGTTTTGAACTATTCAAACTGACAAATTCATGTTTCTTTCGTGTGAAACGGCGATTTATGAGAAATGACGATAAAATTACTGTTTTAAACTTGCAAAAACATAGAAAAACGCTGTTTTGAACTATTAAAACTGACAAATTCATGTTTCTTTCGTTTGAAACGGCGATTTATGAGAAATGACGATAAAATTGCTGTTTTAAACTTGCAAAAACATAGAAAAACGCTGTTTTTAACTATTCAAACTGATAAATTCAGGTTTCTTTCGTGTGAAACGGCGATTTATGAGAAATGACGATAAAATTGCTGTTTTAAACTTGCAAAAACATAGAAAAACGTTGTTTTTAATTATTCAAACTGATAAATTCAGGTTTCTTTCGTTCGAAACGGTGGATTTTTGTGAAATCACGATAAAACTGTTGTTTTAAACTTGCAAAAACATAGAAAAACGCTGTTTTGAACTATTCAAACTGATAAATTCATGTTTCTTTCGTGTGAAACGGCGATTTATGAGAAATGACGATAAAATTGCTGTTTTAAACTTGCAAAAACATAGAAAAACGCTGTTTTTAACTATTCAAACTGATAAATTCAGGTTTCTTTCGTGTGAAACGGCGATTTATGAGAAATGACGATAAAATTGCTGTTTTAAACTTGCAAAAACATAGAAAAACGTTGTTTTTAATTATTCAAACTGATAAATTCAGGTTTCTTTCGTTCGAAACGGTGGATTTTTGTGAAATCACGATAAAACTGCTGTTTTAAACTTGCAAAAACATAGAAAAACGCTGTTTTGAACTATTCAAACTGATAAATTCATGTTTCTTTCGTGTGAAACGGCGATTTATGAGAAATGACGATAAAATTGCTGTTTTAAACTTGCAAAAACATAGAAAAACGCTGTTTTTAACTATTCAAACTGATACATTCAGGTTTCTTTCGTTCGAAACGGTGGATTTATGAGAAATGACGATAATATTGCTGTTTTAAACTTGCAAAAACATAGAATACGCTGTTTTTAACTATTCAAACTGATAAATTCAGGTTTCTTTCGTGTGAAACGGCGATTTATGAGAAATGACGATAAAATTGCTGTTTTAAACTTGCAAAAACTTAGAAAAACGTTGTTTTTAACTATTCAAACTGATAAATTCAGGTTTCTTTCGTTCGAAACGGTGGATTTTTGTGAAATCACGATAAAACTGCTGTTTTAAACTTGCAAAAACATAGAAAAACGCTGTTTTGAACTATTCAAACTGATACATTCATGTTTCTTTCGTGTGAAACGGCGATTTATGAGAAATGACGATAAAATTGCTGTTTTAAACTTGCAAAAACTTAGAAAAACGTTGTTTTTAACTATTCAAACTGATAAATTCAGGTTTCTTTCGTTCGAAACGGTGGATTTTTGTGAAATCACGATAAAACTGCTGTTTTAAACTTGCAAAAACATAGAAAAACGCTGTTTTGAACTATTCAAACTGATAAATTCATGTTTATTTCGTGTGAAACGGCGATTTATGAGAAATGACGATAAAATTGCTGTTTTAAACTTGCAAAAACATAGAAAAACGCTGTTTTTAACTATTCAAACTGATAAATTCAGGTTTCTTTCGTGTGAAACGGCGATTTATGAGAAATGACGATAAAATTGCTGTTTTAAACTTGCAAAAACATAGAAAAACGCTGTTTTTAACTATTCAAACTGATAAATTCATGTTTCTTTCGTGTGAAACGGCGATTTATGAGAAATGACGATAAAATTGCTGTTTTAAACTAGCAAAAACATAGAAAAACGCTGTTTTTAACTATTCAAACTGATAAATTCAGGTTTCTTTCGTTCGAAACGGTGGATTTTTGTGAAATCACGATAAAACTGCTGTTTTAAACTTGCAAAAACATAGAAAAAGGCTGTTTTTAACTATTCAAACTGATAAATTCAAGTTTCTTTCGTGTGAAACGGCGATTTATGAGAAATGACGATAAAATTGCTGTTTTAAACTTGCAAAAACATAGAAAAACGCTGTTTTCAACTATTCAAACTGACAAATTCATGTTTCTTTCGTGTGAAACGGCGATTTATGAGAAATGACGATAAAATTGCTGTTTTAAACATGAAAAAAACATAGAAAAACGTTGTTTTGAACTATTCAAACTGACAAATTCATGTTTCTTTCGTGTGAAACGGCGATTTATGAGAAATGACGATAAAATTGCTGTTTTAAACTTGCAAAAACATAGAAAAACGCTGTTTTGAACTATTCAAACTGACAAATTCATGTTTCTTTCGTGTGAAACGGCGATTTATGAGAAATGACAACAAAATTGCTGTTTTAAACTTGCAAAAACATAGAAAAACGCTATTTTTAACTATTCAAACTGATAAATTCATGTTTCTTTCGTGTGAAACGGCGATTTATGAAAAATAACGATAAAATTGCTGTTTTAAACTTGCAAAAACATAGAAAAACGCTGTTTTTAACTATTCAAACTGATAAATTCAGGTTTCTTTCGTGTGAAACGGCGATTTATGAGAATTGACGATAAAATTGCTGTTTTAAACTTGCAAAAACATAGAAAAACGCTGTTTTTAACTATTCAAACTGACAAATTCATGTTTCTTTCGTGTGAAACGGCGTTTTATGAGAAATGACGATAAAATTGCTGTTTTAAACTTGCAAAAACATAGAAAAACGCTGTTTTGAACTATTCAAACTGACAAATTCATGTTTCTTTCGTGTGAAACGGCGATTTATGAGAAATGACGATAAAAATTGCTGTTTTAAAACTTGCAAAAACATAGAAAAACGCTGTTTTGAACTATTCAAACTGACAAATTCATGTTTCTTTCGTGTGAAACGGCGATTTATGAGAAATGACGACAAAATTGCTGTTTTAAACTTGCAAAAACATAGAAAAACGCTATTTTTAACTATTCAAACTGATAAATTCATGTTTCTTTCGTGTGAAACGGCGATTTATGAGAAATAACGATAAAATTGCTGTTTTAAACTTGCAAAAACATAGAAAAACGCTGTTTTTAACTATTCAAACTGATAAATTCATGTTTCTTTCGTGTGAAACGGCGATTTATGAGAATTGACGATAAAATTGCTGTTTTAAACTTGCAAAAACATAGAAAAACGCTGTTTTTAACTATTCAAACTGACAAATTCATGTTTCTTTCGTGTGAAACGGCGTTTTATGAGAAATGACGATAAAATTGCTGTTTTAAACTTGCAAAAACATAGAAAAACGCTGTTTTGAACTATTCAAACTGACAAATTCATGTTTCTTTCGTGTGAAACGGCGATTTATGAGAAATGACGATAAAATTGCTGTTTTAAACTTGCAAAAACATAGAAAAACGCTGTTTTCAACTTTTCAAACTGACAAATTCATGTTTCTTCGTGTGAAACGGCGATTTATGAGAAATGACGATAAAATTGCTGTTTTAAACATGAAAAAACATAGAAAAACGCTGTTTTGAACTATTCAAACTGACAAATTCATGTTTCTTTCGTGTGAAACGGCGATTTATGAGAAATGACGATAAAATTGCTGTTTTAAACTTGCAAAAACATAGAAAAACGCTGTTTTGAACTATTCAAACTGACAAATTCATGTTTCTTTCGTGTGAAACGGCGATTATGAGAAATGACGATAAAATTGCTGTTTTAAACTTACAAAAACATAGAAAAACGCTGTTTTTAACTATTCAAACTGACAAATTCATGTTTCTTTCGTGTGAAACGGCGATTTATGAGAAATGACGATAAAATTGCTGTTTTAAACTTGCAAAAACATAGAAAAACGCTGTTTTTAACTATTCAAACTAATAAATTCATGTTTCTTTCGTGTGAAACGGCGATTTATGAGAAATGACGATAAAATTGCTGTTTTAAACTTGCAAAAACATAGAAAAACGCTGTTTTTAACTATTCAAACTTATAAATTCAGGTTTCTTTCGTTCGAAACGGTGGATTTTTGTGAAATCACGATAAAACTGCTGTTTTAAACTTGCAAAAACATAGAAAAACGCTGTTTTGAACTATTCAAACTGATAAATTCATGTTTCTTTCGTGTGAAACGGCGATTTATGAGAAATCACGATAAAACTGCTGTTTTAAACTTGCAAAAACATAGAAAAACGCTGTTTTGAACTATTCAAACTGATAAATTCATGTTTCTTTCGTGTGAAACGGCGATTTATGAGAAATGACGATAAAATTGCTGTTTTAAACTTGCAAAAACATAGAAAAACGCTGTTTTTAACTATTCAAACTGATAAATACAGGTTTCTTACGTGTGGAACGGCGATTTATGAGAAATGACGATAAAATTGCTGTTTTAAACTTGCAAAAACATAGAAAAACGCTGTTTTTAACTATTCAAACTGACAAATTCATGTTTCTTTCGTGTGAAACGGCGTTCTATGAGAAATGACGATAAAATTGCTGTTTTAAACATGCAAAAACATAGAAAAACGCTGTTTTGAACTATTCAAACTGACAAATTCATGTTTTTTTCGTGTGAAACGGCGATTTATGAGAAATGACGATAAAATTGCTGTTTTAAACTTGCAAAAACATAGAAAAACGTTGTTTTTAACTATTCAAACTGATAAATTCAGGTTTCTTTCGTTCGAAACGGTGGATTTTTGTGAAATCACGATAAAACTGCTGTTTTAAACTTGCAAAAACATAGAAAAACGCTGTTTTGAACTATTCAAACTGATAAATTCATGTTTCTTTCGTGTGAATCGGCGATTTATGAGTAATGACGATAAAATTGCTGTTTTAAACTTGCAAAAACATAGAAAAACGCTGTTTTAACTATTTAAACTGATAAATTCAGGTTTCTTTCGTTCGAAACGGTTAATTTTTGTGAAATCACGATAAAACTGTTGTTTTAAACTTGCAAAAACATAGAAAAACGCTGTTTTGAACTATTCAAACTGATAAATTCATGTTTCTTTCGTGTGAAACGGCGATTTATGAGAAATGACGATAAAATTGCTGTTTTAAACTTGCAAAAACATAGAAAAACGCTGTTTTTAACTATTCAAACTGATAAATTCAGGTTTCTTTCGTGTGAAACGGCGATTTATGAGAAATGACGATAAAATTGCTGTTTTAAACTTGCAAAAACATAGAAAAACGCTGTTTTTAACTATTCAAACTGACAAATTCATGTTTCTTTCGTGTGAAAACGGCGTTTTATGAGAAATGACGATAAATTTGCTGTTTTAAACTTGCAAAAACATAGAAAAACGCTGTTTTGAACTATTCAAACTGACAAATTCATGTTTCTTTCGTGTGAAACGGCGATTTATGAGAAATGACAATAAAATTGCTGTTTTAAACTTGCAAAAACATAGAAAAGCGTTGTTTTTAACTATTCAAACTGATAAATTCAGGTTTCTTTCGTTCGAAACGGTGGATTTTTGTGAAATCACGATAAAACTGCTGTTTTAAACTTGCAAAAACATAGAAAAACGCTGTTTTGAACTATTCAAACTGATAAATTCATGTTTCTTTCGTGTGAAACGGCGATTTATGAGAAATGACGATAAAATTGCTGTTTTAAACTTGCAAAAACATAGAAAAACGCTGTTTTTAACTATTCAAACTGACAAATTTATGTTTCTTTCGTGTGAAACGGCGTTTTATGAGAAATGACTATAAAATTGCTGTTTTAAACTTGCAAAAACATAGAAAAACGCTATTTTGAACTATTCAAACTGACAAATTCATGTTTCATTCGTGTGAAACGGCGATTTATGAGAAATGACGATAAAATTGCCGTTTTAAACTTGCAAAAACATAGAAAAAAGCTGTTTTCAACTATTTAAACTGACAAATTCATGTTTCTTTCGTGTAAAACGGCGATTTATGAGAAATGACGATAAAAATGCTGTTTTAAACATGAAAAAACATAGAAAAACACTGTTTTTAACTATTCAAACTGATAAATTCATGTTTCTTTCGTGTGAAACGGCGATTTATGAGAAATGACGATAAAATTGCTGTTTTTAAACTTGCAAAAACATAGAAAAAACGATGTTTTGAACTATTCAAACTGACAAATTCATGTTTCTTTCGTGTGAAAACGGCGATTTATGAGAAATGACGATAAAATTGCTGTTTTAAACATGAAAAAACATAGAAAAACGCTGTTTTTAAGTATTCAAACTGATAAATTCATGTATCTTTCGTGTGAAACGGCGATTTATGAGAAATGACGATAAAATTGCTGTTTTAAACTTGCAAAAACATAGAAAAACGCTGTTTTGAACTATTCAAACTGACAAATTCATGTTTCTTTCGTGTGAAACGGCGATTTATGAGAAATGACGATAAAATTGCTGTTTTAAACTTGCAAAAACATAGAAAAACGCTGTTTTTAAATATTCAAACTGATAAATTCATGTTTCTTTTGTGTGAAACGGCGATTTATGAGAAATAACGATAAAATTGCTGTTTTAAACTTGCAAAAACATAGAAAAACGCTGTTTTTAACTATTCAAACTGATAAATTCAGGTTTCTTTCGTTCGAAACGGTGGATTTTTGTGAAATCACGATAAAACTGCAGTTTTAAACTTGCAAAAACATAGAAAAACGCTGTTTTGAACTATTCAAACTGACCAATTCATGTTTCTTTCGTGTGAAACGGCGATTTATGAGAAATGACGATAAAATTGCTGTTTTAAACTTGCAAAAACATAGAAAAACGCTATTTTTAACTATTCAAACTGATAAATTCATGTTTCTTTCGTGTGAAACGACGATTTATGAGAAATAGCTATAAAATTGCTGTTTTAAACTTGCAAAAACATAGAAAAACGCTGTTTTTAACTATTCAAACTGATAAATTCAGGTTTCTTTCGTTCGAAACGGTGGATTTTTGTGAAATCACGATAAAACTGCTGTTTTAAACTTGCAAAAACATAGAAAAACGCTGTTTTTAACTATTCAAACTGATAAATTCAGGTTTCTTTCGTGTGAAACGGCGATTTATGAGAAATGACCATAAAATTGCTGTTTTAAACTTGCAAAAACATAGAAATACGCTGTTTTTAACTATTCAAACTGATAAATTCATGTTTCTTTCGTGTGAAACGGCGTTTTATGAGAAATGACGATAAAATTGCTGTTTTAAACTTGCAAAAACATAGAAAAACGCTGTTTTGAACTATTCAAACTGACAAATTTATGTTTCTTTCGTGTGAAACGGCGATTTATGAGAAATGACGATAAAATTGCTGTTTTAAACTTGCAAAAACATAGAAAAACGCTGTTTTTAACTATTCAAACTGATAAATTCATGTTTCTTTCATGTGAAACGGCGATTTATGAGAAATAACGATAAAATTGCTGTTTTAAACTTGCAAAAACATAGAAAAACGCTGTTTTTAACTATTCAAACTGATAAATTCAGGTTTCTTTCGTTCGAAACGGTGGATTTTTGTGAAATCACGATAAAACTGCTGTTTTAAACTTGCAAAAACATAGAAAAACGCTGTTTTTAACTATTCAAACTGATAAATTCAGGTTTCTTTCGTGTGAAACGGCGATTTATGAGAAATGACCATAAAATTGCTGTTTTAAACTTGGAAAAACATAGAAAAAACGCTGTTTTTAACTATTCAAACTGATAAATTCCTGTTTCTTTCGTGTGAAACGGCGTTTTATGAGAAATGACGATAAAATTGCTGTTTTAAACTTGCAAAAACATAGAAAAACGCTGTTTTGAACTATTCAAACTGACAAATTCATGTTTCTTTCGTGTGAAACGGCGATTTATGAGAAATGACGATAAAATTACTGTTTTAAACTTGCAAAAACATAGAAAAACGCTGTTTTGAACTATTTAAACTGACAAATTCATGTTTCTTTCGTGTGAAACGGCGATTTATGAGAAATGACGATAAAATTGCTGTTTTAAACTTGCAAAAACATAGAAAAACGCTGTTTTTAACTATTCAAACTGATAAATTCAGGTTTCTTTCGTGTGAAACGGCGATTTATGAGAAATGACGATAAAATTGCTGTTTTAAACTTGCAAAAACATAGAAAAACGTTGTTTTTAATTATTCAAACTGATAAATTCAGGTTTCTTTCGTTCGAAACGGTGGATTTTTGTGAAATCACGATAAAACTGTTGTTTTAAACTTGCAAAAACATAGAAAAACGCTGTTTTGAACTATTCAAACTGATAAATTCATGTTTCTTTCGTGTGAAACGGCGATTTATGAGAAATGACGATAAAATTGCTGTTTTAAACTTGCAAAAACATAGAAAAACGCTGTTTTTAACTATTCAAACTGATAAATTCAGGTTTCTTTCGTGTGAAACGGCGATTTATGAGAAATGACGATAAAATTGCTGTTTTAAACTTGCAAAAACATAGAAAAACGTTGTTTTTAATTATTCAAACTGATAAATTCAGGTTTCTTTCGTTCGAAACGGTGGATTTTTGAGAAATCACGATAAAACTGCTGTTTTAAACTTGCAAAAACATAGAAAAACGCTGTTTTGAACTATTCAAACTGATAAATTCATGTTTCTTTCGTGTGAAACGGCGATTTATGAGAAATGACGATAAAATTGCTGTTTTAAACTTGCAAAAACATAGAAAAACGCTGTTTTTAACTATTCAAACTGATACATTCAGGTTTCTTTCGTTCGAAACGGTGGATTTATGAGAAATGACGATAATATTGCTGTTTTAAACTTGCAAAAACATAGAATACGCTGTTTTTAACTATTCAAACTGATAAATTCAGGTTTCTTTCGTGTGAAACGGCGATTTATGAGAAATGACGATAAAATTGCTGTTTTAAACTTGCAAAAACTTAGAAAAACGTTGTTTTTAACTATTCAAACTGATAAATTCAGGTTTCTTTCGTTCGAAACGGTGGATTTTTGTGAAATCACGATAAAACTGCTGTTTTAAACTTGCAAAAACATAGAAAAACGCTGTTTTGAACTATTCAAACTGATACATTCATGTTTCTTTCGTGTGAAACGGCGATTTATGAGAAATGACGATAAAATTACTGTTTTAAACTTGCAAAAACTTAGAAAAACGTTGTTTTTAACTATTCAAACTGATAAATTCAGGTTTCTTTTGTTCGAAACGGTGGATTTTTGTGAAATCACGATAAAACTGCTGTTTTAAACTTGCAAAAACATAGAAAAACGCTGTTTTGAACTATTCAAACTGATAAATTCATGTTTCTTTCGTGTGAAACGGCGATTTATGAGAAATGACGATAAAATTGCTGTTTTAAACTTGCAAAAACATAGAAAAACGCTGTTTTTAACTATTCAAACTGATAAATTCAGGTTTCTTTCGTGTGAAACGGCGATTTATGAGAAATGACGATAAAATTGCTGTTTTAAACTTGCAAAAACATAGAAAAACGCTGTTTTTAACTATTCAAACTGATAAATTCATGTTTCTTTCGTGTGAACCGGCGATTTATGAGAAATGACGATAAAATTGCTGTTTTAAACTAGCAAAAACATAGAAAAACGCTGTTTTTAACTATTCAAACTGATAAATTCAGGTTTCTTTCGTTCGAAACGGTGGATTTTTGTGAAATCACGATAAAACTGCTGTTTTAAACTTGCAAAAACATAGAAAAACCCTGTTTTTAACTATTCAAACTGATAAATTCAAGTTTCTTTCGTGTGAAACGGCGATTTATGAGAAATGACGATAAAATTGCTGTTTTAAACTTGCAAAAACATAGAAAAACGCTGTTTTCAACTATTCAAACTGACAAATTCATGTTTCTTTCGTGTGAAACGGCGATTTATGAGAAATGACGATAAAATTGCTGTTTTAAACATGAAAAAAACATAGAAAAACGTTGTTTTGAACTATTCAAACTGACAAATTCATGTTTCTTTCGTGTGAAACGGCGATTTATGAGAAATGACGATAAAATTGCTGTTTTAAACTTGCAAAAACATAGAAAAACGCTGTTTTGATCTATTCAAACTGACAAATTCATGTTTCTTTCGTGTGAAACGGCGATTTATGAGAAATGACGACAAAATTGCTGTTTTAAACTTGCAAAAACATAGAAAACGCTATTTTTAACTATTCAAACTGATAAATTCATGTTTCTTTCGTGTGAAACGGCGATTTATGAGAAATAACGATAAAATTGCTGTTTTAAACTTGCAAAAACATAGAAAAACGCTGTTTTTAACTATTCAAACTGACAAATTCAGGTTTCTTTCGTGTGAAACGGCGATTTATGAGAATTGACGATAAAATTGCTGTTTTAAACTTGCAAAAACATAGAAAAACGCTGTTTTTAACTATTCAAACTGACAAATTCATGTTTCTTTCGTGTGAAACGGCGTTTTATGAGAAATGACGATAAAATTGCTGTTTTAAACTTGCAAAAACATAGAAAAACGCTGTTTTGAACTATTCAAACTGACAAATTCATGTTTCTTTCGTGTGAAACGGCGATTTATGAGAAATGACGATAAAATTGCTGTTTTAAACTTGCAAAAACATAGAAAAACGCTGTTTTCAACTTTTCAAACTGACAAATTCATGTTTCTTTCGTGTGAAACGGCGATTTATGAGAAATGACGATAAAATTGCTGTTTTAAACATGAAAAAACATAGAAAAACGCTGTTTTGAACTATTCAAACTGACAAATTCATGTTTCTTTCGTGTGAAACGGCGATTTATGAGAAATGACGATAAAATTGCTGTTTTAAACTTGCAAAAACATAGAAAAACGCTGTTTTGAACTATTCAAACTGACAAATTCATGTTTCTTTCGTGTGAAACGGCGATTTATGAGAAATGACGATAAAATTACTGTTTTAAACTTACAAAAACATAGAAAAACGCTGTTTTTAACTATTCAAACTGACAAATTCATGATTCTTTCGTGTGAAACGGCGTTCTATGAGAAATGACGATAAAATTGCTGTTTTAAACATGCAAAAACATAGAAAAACGCTGTTTTGAACTATTCAAACTGACAAATTCATGTTTCTTTCGTGTGAAACGGCGATTTATGAGAAATGACGATAAAATTGCTGTTTTAAACTTGCAAAAACATAGAAAAACGTTGTTTTTAACTATTCAAACTGATAAATTCAGGTTTCTTTCGTTCGAAACGGTGGATTTTTGTGAAATCACGATAAAACTGCTGTTTTAAACTTGCAAAAACATAGAAAAACGCTGTTTTGAACTATTCAAACTGATAAATTCATGTTTCTTTCGTGTGAATCGGCGATTTATGAGAAATAACGATAAAATTGCTGTTTTAAACTTGCAAAAACATAGAAAAACGCTGTTTTAACTATTCAAACTGATAAATTCAGGTTTCTTTCGTTCGAAACGGTTAATTTTTGTGAAATCACGATAAAACTGTTGTTTTAAACTTGCAAAAACATAGAAAAACGCTGTTTTGAACTATTCAAACTGATAAATTCAGGTTTCTTTCGTGTGAAAACGGCGATTTATGAGAAATGACGATAAAATTGCTGTTTTAAACTTGCAAAAACATAGAAAAACGCTGTTTTTAACTATTCAAACTGACAAATTCATGTTTCTTTCGTGTGAAACGGCGATTTATGAGAAATGACGATAAAATTGCTGTTTTTAAACTTGCAAAAACATAGAAAAACGCTGTTTTTAACTATTCAAACTGACAAATTTATGTTTCTTTCGTGTGAAA
>CAWWDY010000018.1:0-51988 GCA_963942605.1 Poecilus cupreus | reverse complement strand
TTTATATACTTGAAAACAGCATTTTGTATGTTTTTGCAAGCTGAAAATATCTATTTTATCTTGATTTTGAAAACATAAGCCATTACACACGACATATACATGAATATGACAGTTTAAATACTTGAAAACGGTGTTTTGTATGCTTTTGCATGCTTAAAACAGCATTTTTATCTTGCTTTCACCAACATTAGCTATTATACACTACAGAAACATAAATATGAGAGTTTAAATACTTGAAAACAGCATTTTGTATGTTTTTGCAAGCTGAAAACAGCTATTTTATCTTGATTTTGCAAACATAAGCCATTACACACGACATGTACATGAATATGACAGTTTAAATACTTGAAAACGGTGTTTTGTATGCTTTTGCATGCTTAAAACAGCATTTTTATCTTGCTTTTACCAACATTAAGTATTATACACGACAGAAACATGAATATGACAGTTTAAATACTTGAAAACAGCATTTTGTATGTTTTTGCAAGCTGAAAACAGCTATTTTATCTTGATTTTGCAAACATAAGCCATTACACACGACATATATATGAATATGACAGTTTAAATACTTGAAAACGTAGTTTTGTATGCTTTTGCATGCTTAAAACAGCATTTTTATCTTGCTTTCACCAACATTAGCTATTATACACGACAGAAACATAATTATGACAGTTTAAATACTTGAAAACCGGGTTGTGTATGCTTTTGCATGCTTAAAACAGCATTTTTATCTTGCTTTCACCAACATAAGCTATTAAACACGACAGAAACAAGAATATGACAGTTTATATACTTGAAACAGCATTTTGTATGTTTTTGCAAGCTGAAAACAGCTATTTTTTCTTGATTTTGCAAACATAAGCCATTACACACGACTTGTACATGAATATGACAGTTTAAATACATGAAAACGGTGTTTTGTATGCTTTTGCATGCTTAAAACAGCATTTTTATCTTGCTTTCAACAACATTAGCTATTATACACGACAGAAACATGAATATGACAGTTTAAATACTTGAAAACAGCATTTTGTATGTTTTGCAAGCTGAAAACAGCTATTTTTTCTTGATTTTGCAAACATAAGCCATTACGCACGACATATACATGAATATGACAGTTTAAATACTTGAAAACGGTGTTTTGTATGCTTTTGCATGCTTAAAACAGCCTTTTTATCTTGCTTTCACCAACATTAGCTATTATACACGACAGAATCATGAATATTTCAGTTTAAATACTTAAAAACAGCATTTTGTATGTTTCTGCAAGCTGAAAACAGCTATTTTATCTTGATTTTGCGAACATAAGCCATTACACACGACATGTACATGGATATGACAGTTTAAATACTTGAAAACGGTGTTTTGTATGCTTTTGCATGCTTAATACAGCATTTTTATCTTACTTTCACCAACATTAGCTATTATACACGACAGAAACATGAATATGACAGTTTAAGTACTTGAAAACAGCATTTTGTATGTTTTTGCAAGCTGAAAATAACTATTTTATCTTGATTTTGAAAACATAAGCCATTACACACGACATATATATGAATATGACAGTTTAAATACTTGAAAACGTAGTTTTGTATGCTTTTGCATGCTTAAAACAGCATTTTTATCTTGCTTTCACCAACATTAGCTATTATACACGACAGAAACATAATTATGACAGTTTAAATACTTGAAAACCGGGTTGTGTATGCTTTTGCATGCTTAAAACAGCATTTTTATCTTGCTTTCACCAACATAAGCTATTAAACACGACAGAAACAAGAATATGACAGTTTATATACTTGAAAACAGCATTTTGTATGTTTTTGCAAGCTGAAAACAGCTATTTTTTCTTGATTTTGCAAACATAAGCCATTACACACGACTTGTACATGAATATGACAGTTTAAATACATGAAAACGGTGTTTTGTATGCTTTTGCATGCTTAAAACAGCATTTTTATCTTGCTTTCAACAACATTAGCTATTATACACGACAGAAACATGAATATGACAGTTTAAATACTTGAAAACAGCATTTTGTATGTTTTGCAAGCTGAAAACAGCTATTTTTTCTTGATTTGCAAACATAAGCCATTACGCACGACATATACATGAATATGACAGTTTAAATACTTGAAAACAGCATTTTGTATGTTTCTGCAAGCTGAAAACAGCTATTTTATCTTGATTTTGCGAACATAAGCCATTACACACGACATGTACATGGATATGACAGTTTAAATACTTGAAAACGGTGTTTTGTATGCTTTTGCATGCTTAATACAGCATTTTTATCTTACTTTCACCAACATTAGCTATTATACACGACAGAAACATGAATATGACAGTTTAAATAGTTGAAAACGGTGTTTTGTATGCTTTTTCATGCTTAAAACAGCATTTTTATCTTGCTTTCACCAACATTAGCTATTATACACGACAGAAACATGAATATTTCAGTTTAAATACTTGAAAACAGCATTTTGTATGTTTTTGCAAGCTGAAAACAGCTATTTTACCTTGATTTTGCAAACATAAGCCATTACACACGACATGTACATGAATATTACAGTTTAAATACTTGAAAACGGTGATTTGTATGCTTTTGCATGCTTAAAACAGCATTTTTATCTTGCTTTCACCAACATTAGCTATTATACACGACAGAAACCTGAATATGACAGTTTAAATACTTGAAAACAACATTTTGTATGTTTTTGCAAGCTGAAAACAGCGATTTTATCTTGATTTTGCAAACATAAGCCATTACGCACGACATGTACATGAATATGACTGTTTAAATACTTGAAAATGGTGTTTTGTATGCTTTTGCATTCTTAAAACACATTTTTATCTTGCTTTCACCAACATTAGCTGTTAAACACGACAGAAACATGAATATGACAGTTTAAATACTTGAAAACGGGGTTGTGTATGCTTTTGCATGCTTAAAACAGCATTTTTATCTTGCTTTCACCAACATAAGCTATTAAACACGACAGAAACAAGAATACGACAGTTTATATACTTGAAAACAGCATTTTGTATGTTTTTGCAAGCTGAAAACAGCTATTTTTTCTTGATTTTGCAAACATAAGCCATTACACACAACAGAAACATGAATATGACAGTTTAAATACTTTAAAACGGTATTTTGTATGCTTTTTCATGCTTAAAACAGCATTTTAATCTTGCTTTCACTAACATTAGCTATTATACACGACAGAAACATGAATATGACAGTTTAAATACTTGAAAACGGTATTTTGTATGCTTTTGCATGCTTAAAACAGCATTTTTATCTTGCTTTCACTAACATTAACTATTATACACGACAGAAACATGAATATGACAGTTTAAATACTTGAAAACAGCATTTTGTATGTTTTTGCAAGCTGAAAATATCTATTTTATCTTGATTTGAAAACATAAGCCATTATACACGACATATACATGAATATGACAGTTAAAATACTTTAAAACGGTGTTTTGTATGCTTTTGCATGCTTAAAACAGCATTTTTATCTTGCTTTCTACAACATTAGCTATTATACACGACAGAAACATGAATATGACAGATTAAATACTTGAAAACGGGGTTGGGTATGCTTTTGCATGTTCAAAACAGCATTTTTATCTTACTTTCACCAACATTAGCTATTATACACGACAGAAACATGAATATGACAGTTTAAATACTTGAAAACGGTGTTTTGTATGCTTTTGCATGCTTAAAACAGCATTTTTATCTTGCTTTCACCAACATTAGCTATTATACACTACAGAAACATAAATATGAGAGTTTAAATACTTGAAAACAGCATTTTGTATGTTTTTGCAAGCTGAAAACAGCTATTTTATCTTGATTTTGCAAACATAAGCCATTACACACGACATGTACATGAATATGACAGTTTAAATACTTGAAAACGGTGTTTTGTATGCTTTTGCATGCTTAAAACAGCATTTTTATCTTGCTTTTACCAACATTAAGTATTATACACGACAGAAACATGAATATTTCAGTTTAAATACTTGAAAACAGCATTTTGTATGTTTTTGCAAGCTGAAAACAGCTATTTTATCTTGATTTTGCAAACATAAGCCATTACACACGACATATACATGAATATGACAGTTTAAATACTTGAAAACGGTGTTTTGTATGTTTTTGCATGCTTAAAACAGCATTTTTATCTTGCTTTCACCAACGTTAGCTATTATACACGACACAAACATGAATATGACAGTTTAAGTACTTGAAAACAGCATTTTGTATGTTTTTGCAAGCTAAAAACAGCCATTTTTTATCTTGATTTTGCAAACATAAGCCATTACACACCACATATACATGAATATGACAGTTTAAATACTTGAAAACGGTGTTTTGTATGCTTTTGCATGCTTAAAACAGCATTTTTATCTTGCTTTCACCAACATTAGCTATTATACACGACAGAAACATGAATATGACAGTTTAAATACTTGAAAACGGTATTTTGTATGCTTTTGCATGCTTAAAACAGCATTTTTATATTGCTTTCACCAACATAGCTATTATACACGACAGAAACATGAATATGACAGTTTAAATACTTGAAAACGGTATTTTGTATGCTTTTGCATGCTTAAAACAGTAGTTTTATCTTGCTTTCACCAACATTAGCTATTATGCACGACAGAAACATGAATATGACAGTTTAAATACTTGAAAACAGCATTTTGTATGTTTTTGCAAGCTGAAAACAGCTATTTCATCTTGATTTTGCAAACATAAGCCATTACACACGACATATACATAAATATGACAGTTTAAATATTTGAAAACGGTGTTTTGTATGTTTTTGCATGCTTAAAACAGCATTTTTATCTTGCTTTCACCATTATTAGCTATTATACACGACAGAAACATGAATATGAAAGTTTATGTACTTGAAAACAGCATTTTGTATGTTTTTGCAAGCTGAAAATAGCTATTTTATCTTGATTTTGAAAACATAAGCCATTACACACGACATATATATGAATATGACAGTTTAAATACTTGAAAACGTAGTTTTGTATGCTTTTGCATGCTTAAAACAGCATTTTTATTTTGCTTTAACCAACATTAGCTATTATACACGACAGAAACAAGAATATGACAGTTTATATACTTGAAAACAGCATTTTGTATGTTTTTGCAAGCTGAAAACAGCTATTTTTTCTTGATTTTGCAAACATAAGCCATTACATACGACTTGTACATGAATATGACAGTTTAAATACATGAAAACGGTGTTTTGTATGCTTTTGCATGCTTAAAACAACATTTTTATCTTGCTTTCAACAACATTAGCTATCATACACGACAGAAACATGAATATGACAGTTTAAATACTTGAAAACAGCATTTTGTATGTTTTGCAAGCTGAAAACAGCTATTTTTTCTTGATTTTGCAAACATAAGCCATTACGCACGACATATACATGAATATGACAGTTTAAATACTTGAAAACGGTGTTTTGTATGCTTTTGCATGCTTAAAACAGCCTTTATATCTTGCTTTCACCAACATTAGCTATTATACACGACAGAATCATGAATATTTCAGTTTAAATACTTGAAAACAGCATTTTGTATGTTTCTGCAAGCTGAAAACAGCTATTTTATCTTGATTTTGCGAACATAAGCCATTACACACGACATGTACATGGATATGACAGTTTAAATACTTGAAAACGGTGTTTTGTATGCTTTTGCATGCTTAATACAGCATTTTTATCTTACTTTCACCAACATTAGCTATTATACACGACAGAAACATGAATATGACAGTTTAAGTACTTGAAAACAGCATTTTGTATGTTTTTGCAAGCTGAAAATAACTATTTTATCTTGATTTTGAAAACATAAGCCATTACACACGACATATATATGAATATGACAGTTTAAATACTTGAAAACGTTGTTTTGTATGCTTTTGCATGCTTAAAACAGCATTTTTATCTTGCTTTCACCAACATTAGCTATTATACACGACAGAAACATAAATATGACAGTTTAAATACTTGAAAACGGGGTTGTGTATGCTTTTGCATGCTTAAAACAGCATTTTTATCTTGCTTTCACCAACATAAGCTATTAAACACGACAGAAACAAGAATATGACAGTTTATATACTTGAAAACAGCATTTTGTATGTTTTTGCAAGCTGAAAACAGCTATTTTTTCTTGATTTTGCAAACATAAGCCATTACACACGACTTGTACATGAATATGACAGTTTAAATACATGAAAACGGTGTTTTGTATGCTTTTGCATGCTTAAAACAGCATTTTTATCTTGCTTTCAACAACATTAGCTGTTATACACGACAGAAACATGAATATGACAGTTTAAATACTTGAAAACAGCATTTTGTATGTTTTGCAAGCTGAAAACAGCTATTTTTTTATTGATTTTGCAAACATAAGCCATTACGCACGACATATACATGAATATGACAGTTTAAATACTTGAAAACAGCATTTTGTATGTTTCTGCAAGCTGAAAACAGCTATTTTATCTTGATTTTGCGAACATAAGCCATTACACACGACATGAACATGGATATGACAGTTTAAATACTTGAAAACGGTGTTTTGTATGCTTTTGCATGCTTAATACAGCATTTTTATCTTACTTTCACTAACATTAGCTATTATACACGACAGAAACATGAATATGACAGTTTAAATAGTTGAAAACGGTGTTTTGTATGCTTTTGCATGCTTAAAACAGCATTTTTATCTTGCTTTCACCAACATTAGCTATTATACACGACAGAAACATGAATATTTCAGTTTAAATACTTGAAAACAGCATTTTGTATGTTTTTGCAAGCTGAAAACAGCTATTTTACCTTGATTTTGCAAACATAAGCCATTACACACGACATGTACATGAATATGGCAGTTTAAATACTTGAAAACGGTGTTTTGTATGCTTTTGCATGCTTAAAACAGCATTTTTATCTTGCTTTCACCAACATTAGCTATTATACACGACAGAAACCTGAATATGACAGTTTAAATACTTGAAAACAACATTTTGTATGTTTTTGCAAGCTGAAAACAGCGATTTTATCTTGATTTTGCAAACATAAGCCATTACGCACGACATGTACATGAATATGACTGTTTAAATACTTGAAAACGGTGTTTTGTATGCTTTTGCATTCTTAAAACACATTTTTATCTTGCTTTCACCAACATTAGCTGTTAAACACGACAGAAACATGAATATGACAGTTTAAATACTTGAAAACGGGGTTGTGTATGCTTTTGCATGCTTAAAACAGCATTTTTATCTTGATTTCACCAACATAAGCTATTAAACACGACAGAAACAAGAATATGACAGTTTATATACTTGAAAACAGCATTTTGTATGTTTTTGCAAGCTGAAAACAGCTATTTTTTCTTGATTTTGCAAACATAAGCCATTACACACAACAGAAACATGAATATGACAGTTTAAATACTTTAAAACGGTATTTTGTATGCTTTTGCATGCTTAAAACAGCATTTTTATCTTGCTTTCACTAACATTAGCTATTATACACGACAGAAACATGAATATGACAGTTTAAATACTTGAAAACGGTATTTTGTATGCTTTTGCATGCTTAAAACAGCATTTTTATCTTGCTTTCACTAACATTAGCTATTATACACGACAGAAACATGAATATGACAGTTTAAATACTTGAAAACAGCATTTTGTATGTTTTTGCAAGCTGAAAATATCTATTTTATCTTGATTTTGAAAACATAAGCCATTATACACGACATAAACATGAATATGACAGTTTAATTACTTGAAAACGGTGTTTTGTATGCTTTTGCATGCTTAAAACAGCATTTTTATCTTGCTTTCAACAACATTAGCTATTATACACGACAGAAACATGAATATGACAGATTAAATACTTGAAAACGGGGTTGTGTATGCTTTTGCATGCTTAAAACAGCATTTTTATCTTACTTTCACCAACATTAGCTATTATACACGACAGAAACATGAATATGACAATTTAAATACTTGAAAACGGTGTTTTGTATGCTTTTGCATGCTTAAAACAGCATTTTTATCTTGCTTTCACCAACATTAGCTATTATACAAGACAGAAACATGAATATTTCAGTTTAAATACTTGAAAACAGCATTTTGTATGTTTTTGCAAGCTGAAAACAGCTATTTTATCTTGATTTTGCAAACATAAGCCATTACACACGACATATACATGAATATGACAGTTTAAATATTTGAAAAATGTGTTTTGTATGTTTTTGCATGCTTAAAACAGCATTTTCATATTGCTTTCACCTATATTAGCTATTATACACGACAGAAACATGAATATGACAGTTTAAGTACTTGAAAACAGCATTTTGTATGTTTTTGCAAGTTGAAAACAGCTATTTTTTCTTGATTTTGCAAACATAAGCCATTACGCACGACATATACATGAATATGACAGTTTAAATACTTGAAAACGGTGTTTTGTATGCTTTTGCATGCTTAAAACAGCATTTTTATCTTGCTTTCACCAACATTAGCTATTATACACAACAGAAACATGAATATGACAGTTTAAATACTTGAAAACGGTATTTTGTATGCTTTTGCATGCTTAAAACAGCATTTTTATCTTGCTTTCAATAACATTAGCTATTATACACGACAGAAACATGAATATGACAGTTTAAATACTTGAAAACGGTATTTTGTATGCTTTTGCATGCTTAACACAGCAGTTTTATCTTGCTTTCACCAACATTAGCTATTATACACGACAGAAACATGAATATGACAGTTTAAATACTTGAAAACAGCATTTTGTATGTTTTTGCAAGCTGAAAATATCTATTTTATCTTGATTTTGAAAACATAAGCCATTACACACGACATATATATGAATATGACAGTTTAAATACTTGAAAACGGTGTTTTGTATGCTTTTGCATGCTTAAAACAGCATTTTTATCTTGCTTTTACCAACATTAACTATTATACACGACAGAAACATGAATGAAGATTCGCAAATGAGCAGTCAAACCGAATAGACGTGTCTAGTTGTGTGGTGCCTACGCTATCGTTAGTGTTTTTTCAGTTCAATATTTCTAATTTCTACTTATTGTATAAAAATGACCACCCGTTTGCACAAAGATGATGTGGTCGCATTAGCTAAACAAGTGGTTCAAGAACATTGTGGTGACGAGTTAATTAATAAAATTGTGGCTCGTGTGGAAGCAGCATTTAAACAACAAATTACTGTATTAAGTAATGATATAAAAGCCCTACGTAAACAATTATCTGATAAAGATAAAGTGATCGAAACCATGGGCGAGGAGATCGACAGACTTCAACAATATAGTAGGCGTAACTGCTTGCGTATCTTTGGAGTTCCGGAAAAGAGCGGCGAATCCACGGACGATGCTATTCTACAGCTATGTGAGAAGAAACTCGATCTACACCTGGAACCAGCAGCCATCGATAGATCTCACCGTATTGGAAGACCCGTTAAAGATAAGTCTAGACCCCTTATTGTCAAATTTAGCCGTTACAATGACCGTGCGACTGTCTTCTCTAAAAAGAGTAAACTGAAAGGTACTGGTATTACCATAAGAGAAGATCTCACTCAAACAAGACTTAGTGTACTTAATGAGGCAAAAAAGAAATTCGGAGTAGAAAATACGTGGTCTCGGGACGGTGTAATATGTGTTAAAATAGGTAGTGTGATTCACAAAATATCAACACTTAAACAGTTTTACAAACTTACTCAGTAAATTCATGACCTTCTTCGTTTATACCTGTCATCCTGAGATTTGTCGCTTACTTTACTTGGTTCGTATTGTAAATTATAAAGTTTGTTTTGCACATGCACACAACTATTGTCGTTGTATACCTCATTTAAATTTAGATTAATAAAATTTTGTTATTCTACTTTATTATTTTTAGTAGTATTTTGGTTATAAATAAGTAAATTAATAATATTTATATATTTATACATACATAAGAATACATACACATATACAGTTTGTTGATTTTGTTAAACTATACGTATCTTATATCACAAAGTAGTATATTTAACTAATATTTAAGTCACGCAAAGTCGAATTGGTTCTGATCACTAGAGAGCTTATTTCTCCATCAGATTTCATTATTTTCGTTTTTTCTCTACTGAGTTTATTTAACTTGCATACTTGCTAGTGCCTTACGAAGATCACTTCACTGACTTTTCAATAATTGCCTTATTTTGATTTACCACGTTTACATTATAACTATAATATATATAAATGTTTCATATCGGTCACGTGAATATCAGATCGTTAGTAACGCACTTTCATGAATTTAAAGATTACATTTATACGCATGATTTTGATGTTTTTGCTCTAAGTGAGACTTGGTTACATGCTGATAGTAATGAATTTTGCATTCAAGGGTACGATTTAATTAGAAATGATAGACAAACTGGGCGTGGTGGTGGTGTTGGATTTTATGTAAACTCTGTTATATTGGATAAAGTGCAAATTTTAGATGAAATCAATATAAATAATGTTCATTTGGAACAGTGTTGGATAAAATTTACCATTGGTAAAATTAAGCTAATAGTCGGTGTAATATATCGCCCCCCACAAGGGTCTTGTCTCGAGTTTATTGACTGTCTAGAAACTTCAATTTCGTCAGTTTTTTCGGAAGCTGATTATATTATATGTGTCGGAGACATAAATATTAATTTACTATCTTCCAGTAATAATTCAGTTCACTATTTATCTGCTTTACTTAATGAATTTGATCTAGATCAAATAATCACTGATCCTACGCGCATAACACCTAACTCGGAAACATTGATCGATGTGATGATTACGTCTTGCAAAGAGATTTGCTTTGGGGTATGTGTGGCGGACATGCATCAGGTAACTGACCATAGATCTATTTCGTGCAAAGTAAATTTGGATTGTTCTAACAAACGCCCACCAGTTTATAAGCAGTACAGAAACTTAAATCACATTAACATTGAGAGCTTGTTGGGAGATCTAAATAGCTTCGACTGGCATTATTTTTATACTTGTAATGATATAAATGAGAAATTATTTATCTTCAACAATATTGTTTTGACACTTTTCAATGTACATGCGCCTTTAAAAACTATGAAAATACGTCACCCACCATCACCGTGGATTACAGACGTTATTAAAATAATGATAAAATTTAGAAATAATGCGTATTCTCAGTTCAAACGTACCAAATCTAGCATTCATTGGAATTATTATAAAATGCTTAGAAACGAAACAACTGATGCGATTAGGAGAGAAAAGAAAGCTTATTTAGAATATAAAGTTCGTAAATGTAATGGTAACAATATATGGAAAGTTATGAAAGAATTCAACGTCAATGCAATATCAGAAAATGAAATTCCAAATAATTTATGTGATGTTAATATGTTAAATTCACACTTTGTAAATTCTATACCCGCCTCTGAACCTGATGACTCCACGTTGCAATACTACCAATCACACAGATTACTGCATGAAGACATTTCTTTTTCCTTTTCCCTAGTTACGGAGGAAGACATAATCAAAATCTTTAACTCAATAAAGTCAAATGCAACTGGAGATGACGACATTAATCTTAGTATGCTGAAAATTATATTTCCTGATATTGTTTCACAAGTAACACATATTGTAAATGAATGCTTACTTCAAAATACTGTTCCTAATTGTTGGAAACAAGCTATAGTAAAACCAATTAGTAAATGTAAAAGCCCTACCACATTCAACGATTTACGTCCGATTAGCATCTTGCCTACGGCCTCTAAAATTCTGGAAAAAGTGGTACATTTTCAAATTGTGTGTTACTTAACAAACAACAATATTCTACCACAATGTCAGTCAGGTTTTAGACGCGGCTATAGCACAACAACAGCGCTACAGCAAATCATTGACGATATTGTCATTGACGTTGACAACAAGCGTATGGTACTACTAGCCCTCTTAGATTTTACTAAGGCTTTTGACACCCTTAACCACGAGCTTCTCCTTGCCAAACTACATTTTATAGGCTTTCATACCAACAGCTTACAATTCATCAGCAGCTTTCTCTCTAATCGTCTTCAGCTGGTTAAAGTAGGAAGTACTAGATCTACTCATGCTTCTCTTGTTAAGGGCGTGGCTCAAGGTTCTATTTTAGGGCCACTTTTGTTCTCAATTTATGTTTTTGATTTAGTAAAATGTGTAAATCACTGCCGTACTCATATGTATGCCGATGACACCCAAATATACATATCATTTGATCAGAAAGATGCTCAAACTGCTGTCAACAACATGAATAGTGATCTAGAAGCATTGGCTAAATATAGTTCTAATCATTGCCTACACCTGAATGAGTCTAAATCTGTTGTAATGCTGCTTGGTAATGAGACGACTAGGAAAACGTTACTGAATAACAATGTTATTAATATTTTTGTAAATAATGTTAAGGTACATATTTCAAAATCATGTAAAAATTTAGGTTTATTGCTCGACAGTAGACTCAGATTTACTGAATATGTTTCTCTTTTAGTTAAAAAAGCTTACTTAGCATTAAAAAATCTTTACATGAATAGATTCATTTTATCACGAAAAAATAGAGTGATCTTATCCAGCAGTCTGGTTCTGTCTATATTTAATTATTGTGACACTATCTATGGTTCTTTCATCACTTCTTACGATGCTAAAAGAATTCAAAAAGTGCAGAACTGCTGCATAAGATTTATATATGGTCTGAATAGACGTGAACACGTCTCACCCTATTTATCTGAACTAGGATGGCTCAACATGAAACAGATAAGAACGCTACATGTTGCATGTTCGGCGCATCGATTGATCCAGAGCAAATCTCCGTCATATCTCCATAATAAATTGTCAATTCGTAGTCGACATCATCAATGTAATTTAAGAAACAGTCTACAATATCATATTCCAAAATACAAAACTAGTTTGTTTACACGGACCTTCAGTTACGTATATCCTAATATTTTGAATAAAATTCCACCACTTTTACTGTGCTTACAACCATCATCATTTGTAAAAAATGTGAAGTTATTACTAAACAGTAATGTTTCCTGGCCTTGACGCATATATTTGATGTTTTTTTTTTCTAAAAGTTATGTATGTTTTATTAGAATTTGCAACTTATGATATTGGTTTAACTTATTATTATATTATTCTGTAAAATGTAGACTAGAATTTTTTGGTTTGCTGTACCATTTGAATTTTGTATATGTATTTTTTATATTGAAAAGGTTAATATGTAAGATCAGCATTATGCTGAATATTTGCCAAATAAAATGAATTATTATTATTATTATTATTATTAATATTTCAGTTTAAATACTTGAAAACAGCATTTTGTATGTTTTTGCAAGTTGAAAACAGCTATTTTATCTTGATTTTGCAAACATAAGCCATTACACACGACATATACATGAATATGACAGTTTAAATACTTGAAAACGGTGTTCTGTATGTTTTTGCATGCTTAAAACAGCATTTTTATCTTGCTTTCACCAACGTTAGCTATTATACACGACAGAAACATGAATATGACAGTTTAAGTACTTGAAAACAGCATTTTGTATGTTTTTGCAAGCTAAAAACAGCCATTTTTTATCTTGATTTTGCAAACATAAGCCATTACACACCACATATACATGAATATGACAGTTTAAATACTTGAAAACGGTGTTTTGTATGCTTTTGCATGCTTAAAACAGCATTTTTATCTTGCTTTCACCAACATTAGCTATTATACACGACAGAAACATGAATACGACAGTTTAAATACTTGAAAACGGTATTTTGTATGCTTTTGCATGCTTAAAACAGCATTTTTATCTTGCTTTCACCAACATAGCTATTATACACGACAGAAACATGAATATGACAGTTTAAATACTTGAAAACGGTATTTTGTATGCTTTTGCATGCTTAAAACAGTAGTTTTATCTTGCTTTCACCATTATTAGCTATTATACACGACAGAAACATGAATATGACAGTTTATGTACTTGAAAACAGCATTTTGTATGTTTTTGCAAGCTGAAAATAGCTATTTTATCTTGATTTTGAAAACATAAGCCATTGCACACGACATATATATGAATATGACAGTGTAAATACTTGAAAACGTTGTTTTCTATGCTTTTGCATGCTAAAAACAGCATTTTTATCTTGCTTTCACCAACATTAGCTATTATACACGACAGAAACATAAATATGACAGTTTAAATACTTGAAAACGGGGTTGTGTATGCTTCTGCATGCTTAAAACAGCATTTTTATCTTGCTTTCACCAACATAAGCTATTAAACACGACAGAAACAAGAATATGACAGTTTATATACTTGAAAACAGCATTTTGTATGTTTTTGCAAGCTGAAAACAGCCATTTTTTCTTGATTTTGCAAACATAAACTATTACACACGACTTGTACATGATTATGACAGTTTAAATACATGAAAACGGTGTTTTGTATGCTTTTGCATGCTTAAAACAGCATTTTTATCTTGCTTTCAACAACATTAGCTACTATACACGACAGAAACATGAATATGACAGTTTAAATACTTGAAAACAGCATTTTGTATGTTTTGCAAGCTGAAAACAGCTATTTTTTCTTGATTTTGCAAACATAAGCCATTATGCACGACATATACATGAATATGACAGTTTTAATACTTGAAAACGGTGTTTTGTATGCTTTTGCATGCTTAAAACAGCCTTTTTATCTTGCTTTCACCAACATTAGCTATTATACACGACAGAATCATGAATATTTCAGTTTAAATACTTGAAAACAGCATTCTGTATGTTTCTGCAAGCTGAAAACAGCTATTTTATCTTGATTTTGCGAACATAAGCCATTACACACGACATGTACATGGATATGACAGTTTAAATACTTGAAAACGGTGTTTTGTATACTTTTGCATGCTTAATACAGCATTTTTATCTTACTTTCACCAACATTAGCTATTATACACGACAGAAACATGAATATGACAGTTTAAGTACTTGAAAACAGCATTTTGTATGTTTTTGCAAGCTGAAAATAGCTATTTTATCTTGATTTTGAAAACATAAGCCATTACACACGACATATATATGAATATGACAGTTTAAATACTTGAAAACGTTGTTTTGTATGCTTTTGCATGCTTAAAACAGCATTTTTATCTTGCTTTCACCAACATTAGCTATTATACACGACAGAAACATAAATATGACAGTTTAAATACTTGAAAACGGGGTTGTGTATGCTTTTGCATGCTTAAAACAGCATTTTTATCTTGCTTTCACCAACATAAGCTATTAAACACGACAGAAACAAGAATATGACAGTTTATATACTTGAACACAGCATTTTGTATGTTTTTGCAAGCTGAAAACAGCTATTTTTTCTTGATTTTGCAAACATAAGCCATTACACACGACTTGTACATGAATATGACAGTTTAAATACATGAAAACGGTGTTTTGTATGCTTTTGCATGCTTAAAACAGCATTTTTATCTTGCTTTCAACAACATTAGCTATTATACACGACAGAAACATGAATATGACAGTTTAAATACTTGAAAACAGCATTTTGTATGTTTTGCAAGCTGAAAACAGCTATTATTTCTTGATTTTGCAAACATAAGCCATTACGCACGACATATACATGAATATGACAGTTTAAATACTTGAAAACGGTGTTTTGTATGCTTTTGCATGCTTAAAACAGCCTTTTTATCTTGCTTTCACCAACATTAGCTATTATACACGACAGAAACATGAATATTTCAGTTTAAATACTTGAAAACAGCATTTTGTATGTTTCTGCAAGCTGAAAACAGCTATTTTATCTTGTTTTTGCGAACATAAGCCATTACACACGACATGTACATGGATATGACAGTTTAAATACTTGAAAACGGTGTTTTGTACGCTTTTGCATGCTTAATACAGCATTTTTATCTTACTTTCACCAACATTAGCTATTATACACGACAGAAACATGAATATGACAGTTTAAGTACTTGAAAACAGCATTTTGTATGTTTTTGCGAGCTGAAAATAGCTATTTTATCTTGATTTTGAAAACATAAGCCATTACACACGACATATATATGAATATGACAGTTTAAATACTTGAAAACGTTGTTTTGTATGCTTTTGCATGCTTAAAACAGCATTTTTATCTTGCTTTCACCAACATTAGCTATTATACACGACAGAAACATAAATATGACAGTTTAAATACTTGAAAACGGGGTTGTGTATGCTTTTGCATGCTTAAAACAGCATTTTTATCTTGCTTTCACCAACATAAGCTATTAAACACGACAGAAACAAGAATATGACAGTTTATATACTTGAAAACAGCATTTTGTATGTTTTTGCAAGTTGAAAACAGCTATTTTATCTTGATTTTGCGAACATAAGCCATTACACACGACATGTACATGGATATGACAGTTTAAATACTTGAAAACGGTGTTTTGTATGCTTTTGCATGCTTAATACAGCATTTTTATCTTACTTTCACCAACATTAGCTATTATACACGACAGAAACATGAATATGACAGTTTAAATACTTGAAAACGGTGTTTTGTATGCTTTTGCATGCTTAAAACAGCATTTTTATCTTGCTTTCACCAACATTAGCTACTATACAAGACAGAAACATGAATATTTCAGTTTAAATACTTGAAAACAGCATTTTGTATGTTTTTGCAAGCTGAAAACAGCTATTTTACCTTGATTTTGCAAACATAAGCCATTACACACAACATGTACATAAATATGACAGTTTAAATACTTGAAAACGGTGTTTTGTATGCTTTTGCATGCTTAAAACAGCATTTTTATCTTGCTTTCACCAACATTAGCTATTATACACGACAGAAACCTGAATATGACAGTTTAAATACTTGAAAACAACATTTTGTATGTTTTTGCAAGCTGAAAACAGCGATTTTATCTTGATTTTGCAAACATAAGCCATTACGCACGACATGTACATGAATATGACTGTTTAAATACTTAAAAACGGTGTTTTGTATGCTTTTGCATGCTTAAAACAGCATTTTTATCTTGCTTTCACCAACATTAGCTGTTAAACACGACAGAAACATGAATATGACAGTTTAAATACTTGAAAACGGGGTTGTGTATGCTTTTGCATGCTTAAAACAGCATATTTATCTTGCTTTCACCAACATAAGCTATTAAACACGACAGAAACAAGAATATGACAGTTTATATACTTGAAAACAGCATTTTGTATGTTTTTGCAAGCTGAAAACAGCTATTTTTTCTTGATTTTGCAAACATAAGCCATTACACACGACTTGTACATGAATATGACAGTTTAAATACATGAATACGGTGTTTTGTATGCTTTTGCATGCTTAAAACAGCACTTTTATCTTGCTTTCACCAACATTAGGTATAATACACGACAGAAACATGAATATGACAGTTTAAATACTTGAAAACAGCATTTTGTATGTTTTTGCAAGCTGATAACAGCTATTTTTTCTTGATTTTGCAAACATTAGCTATTATACACAACAGAAACATGAATATGACAGTTTAAATACTTTAAAACGGTATTTTGTATGCTTTTGCATGCTTAAAACAGCATTTTTATCTTGCTTTCAACAACATTAGCTATTATACACGACAGAAACATGAATATGACAGTTTAAATACTTGAAAACTGTATTTTGTATGCTTTTGCATGCTTAAAACAGCATTTTTATCTTGCTTTCACTAACATTAGCTATTATACACGACAGAAACATGAATATGACAGTTTAAATACTTGAAAACAGCATTTTGTATGTTTTTGCAAGCTGAAAATATCTATTTTATCTTGATTTTGAAAACATAAGCCATTATACACGACATATACATGAATATGGCAGTTTAAATACTTGAAAACGGTGTTTTGTATGCTTTTGCATGCTTAAAACAGCATTTTTATCTTGCTTTCAACAACATTAGCTATTATACACGACAGAAACATGAATATGACAGATTAAATACTTGAAAACGGGGTTGTGTATGCTTTTGCATGCTTAAAACAGCATTTTTATCTTGCTTTCACCAACATAAGCTATCAAACACGACAGAAACAAGAATATGACAGTTTATATACTTGAAAACAGCATTTTGTATGTTTTTGCAAGTTGAAAACAGCTATTTTATCTTGATTTTGCGAACATAAGCCATTACACACGACATGTACATGGATATGACAGTTTAAATACTTGAAAACGGTGTTTTGTATGCTTTTGCATGCTTAATACAGCATTTTTATCTTACTTTCACCAACATTAGCTATTATACACGACAGAAACATGAATATGACAGTTTAAATACTTGAAAACGGTGTTTTGTATGCTTTTGCATGCTTAAAACAGCATTTTTATCTTGCTTTCACCAACATTAGCTACTATACAAGACAGAAACATGAATATTTCAGTTTAAATACTTGAAAACAGCATTTTGTATGTTTTTGCAAGCTGAAAACAGCTATTTTACCTTGATTTTGCAAACATAAGCCATTACACACAACATGTACATAAATATGACAGTTTAAATACTTGAAAACGGTGTTTTGTATGCTTTTGCATGCTTAAAACAGCATTTTTATCTTGCTTTCACCAACATTAGCTATTATACACGACAGAAACCTGAATATGACAGTTTAAATACTTGAAAACAACATTTTGTATGTTTTTGCAAGCTGAAAACAGCGATTTTATCTTGATTTTGCAAACATAAGCCATTACGCACGACATGTACATGAATATGACTGTTTAAATACTTAAAAACGGTGTTTTGTATGCTTTTGCATGCTTAAAACAGCATTTTTATCTTGCTTTCACCAACATTAGCTGTTAAACACGACAGAAACATGAATATGACAGTTTAAATACTTGAAAACGGGGTTGTGTATGCTTTTGCATGCTTAAAACAGCATATTTATCTTGCTTTCACCAACATAAGCTATTAAACACGACAGAAACAAGAATATGACAGTTTATATACTTGAAAACAGCATTTTGTATGTTTTTGCAAGCTGAAAACAGCTATTTTTTCTTGATTTTGCAAACATAAGCCATTACACACGACTTGTACATGAATATGACAGTTTAAATACATGAATACGGTGTTTTGTATGCTTTTGCATGCTTAAAACAGCATTTGTATCTTGCTTTCACCAACATTAGGTATAATACACGACAGAAACATGAATATGACAGTTTAAATACTTGAAAACAGCATTTTGTATGTTTTTGCAAGCTGATAACAGCTATTTTTTCTTGATTTTGCAAACATTAGCTATTATACACAACAGAAACATGAATATGACAGTTTAAATACTTTAAAACGGTATTTTGTATGCTTTTGCATGCTTAAAACAGCATTTTTATCTTGCTTTCAGTAACATTAGCTATTATACACGACAGAAACATGAATATGACAGTTTATATACTTGAAAACAGCATTTTGTATGTTTTTGCAAGTTGAAAACAGCTATTTTATCTTCCCAGTCGCAATCGAGGAGCGGAACAGAGTAGTCGCGAATCGATCAGCTACGTTATAGTGTGTTATTCAGAGTATAATTCAGAGTATAATATTGAAGTTTACGGTAGTGATACTGACAGTGAAGTGCTTCATAAACAAACTTTGTGAATAAGCATCTAATCAGGCGTAGGGGCTCCGCCCCAATGGCCCCACCCAGAAGAAGGATAGCACACGTTGCTAAGCAAAAGACAGAGACTGAAAATAATAGTAGTGATAACAATAAGGTAGTGAGTAGTGATGAGAACAGTAAACATAAAAGTACTGAAACCCTAAATAACAGTGGTAAGAAAGTGGAGCAAGTTTTAATAAACTCCGAGACTGAAAGCGAAAAAACAGTCAAAAATACAGGTACAGCCATGAACTCAAGCCGGTTAAAACAACTGCTGGAGGTTATTGACCCAAGATCGAAAATAGAAAGAAACGACGATACACAAAAGAAAAGAAAAGCAAGTAAGAGCCCAGAGAAGGTAGCAACTAAACCAATCACGACAAAGAGGCGGCGCGCAAATCAAGGCCCGCCCAGAACCCAGCCTCCACTACTGACATCAAACCGGTTCGACCCACTCAGCAGCGACAGCGACAGCGACAGCACTGACGACGAAGATGACATGACTGCTAAAGCCGGCCATGATACACAAGATGCCCTGAGCGAATCAGATGCTGCGGCACGAAAACATGGCAACGCCCACCCGAGCAGCCACGCCAATAACGTCAACACTAGAACAAAAAATCCCAAACCCATAATTATAGCTGGAAAACCAGCATCACACAAAGAATTCATTGATACCCTCAGTGAAAACCTGAAGAAAGGCTTTTCTGTAACATATACGAAAAACAACATAAGCCTATATGTAAAAGATATAGCAGAAAAGAAAACACTAGTAAACAACATGAAAAAAGATGAAATCGAATTCCACACATATACTGAGGATGACGAGAAAACACATGCATTTGTGCTCAGAGGGCTAGACTGTGAACCAAGCACAGAAGATATAAAAAACGAACTAGAAGAGATATATAAACTAAAAATAAAAAATATATTTCGAATGAGGACTGAATACAGGCCACTGTATTTAGTGATCACAACCAGTGCGGTAACTCTGCCGGCCATAAAAAGACTGGTAAAAACAATCATGTACACCCGTGTCAGCTGGGAGAGGCACATAAATAAAAAGGAAATTACCCAGTGTCATCGATGCCAAATGTGGGGACACGCAACGACTAATTGTATGCGTGCCCCGCGATGCTTAAAATGCGCGGCCCATCACCAAACGAAAGAATGCTTAAAGACCAAAGATACGCCAGCTAAATGCGTAAACTGTGGTGAGGCTCACCCAGCCAACAGCGTCCAGTGCCCTGTGTACCTGGCAAAATTAAAACAGCGCCATGAAGCAAGTAGGAGGACCGCCTCATTCCCAGCTCCAACCCGGAAGTTCGTCCCAGCACCAGTCCCCCAGGTTAACGCCTGGACTCAGCGCGCCGCCACCCAGTGCAGTGTAGTGTCTGATAGTGACAAAGTGCGTCTCCCCCCACTCTCACAGCGGCGCGCTGCAGCCCCACGCAGCAGAGAGCAGTACCCCGCGCTGCCCCAGCGCCAGCACCCACTATCCCAACCAGCCCCCGTGGATGTACAACCCCCTCAACGACATGCTGCCAACCCACCCCCCAACAGTGATACAGACACTTTAAACCTATTCAGAGAACTTTCAAACGAACTAAATACATTAAATAATTTAATTAATATAGAAAATATGGTGCTAGCTATTAAGTCATTAAACCGACAATTAACACAATGTACAACCGACCAAGAACGTTTCTTCACAACCCTCACCTTCGCACAAAACATTTCACAATTTAACATATAATTCACTATTAACATCTGTTCATGGAACGCGAATGGAATCCTGTCCAAAATAGGTGAACTAATACACTTCCTACACAAAAGAAACATACACATCATGCTCATTAACGAAACACGATTACGAAACACAGATAAACTACACATAAAAGGCTACACAGTACACAGACAAGACAGACAAATACAGACACACGTGCCGGCAGGAGGGGTAGCGGCACTAGTACACAACACACTACCACATACATTAGTTCACCTTCAGCCCACAACCCTAGAATCCCTTTGCATCCGGCTCTCTGATAACACAAGCATCATCACAGCATACAACCGCCCACAAAATGACTTTACACAACACGAAATACACACACTTTTAAACACTGGCGGCAAGGTGCTGCTAGTAGGCGACTTAAACGCAAAACACGTAAACTGGAACTGCAACAGATCGAATAAAAACGGTAATACGTTATATTCATACGTCACAAATCACAATGCCATCATCATGCACCCTCCTACTCCGACACACTTCCCACAAAACAACACAACCCCAACAACCATAGACCTCATAATAAATAAAAACGTTACACATATTTCAGATCCTAAAACCCTCCCTGAACTAAATTCCGACCACACTCCCATACTGACCAAAATAAGCACACACACCAAACTCAACGACACAGCACACTACACACGCACATATAAAAACACAAATTGGCATGAGTACAGAAAAACACTTGACAAATACATAACAATACAGCCACACATTAACACCACACAAGAAATTGATACACAAGTACAAATGCTAACTCATGCCATTACACAAGCACTTAACAAACACACACGCACAATTAAGTTGCAAACAAACAAAGACAGACTACCTGAACACATCACACAATTAATCACGCTACGCAACAACACAAGAAAACTATGGCAACGGTCGCGTGATCCTGTCCACCGCACACAAATGAATTCCCTCACACGACAAATACAAACACAAATTAAAAACTATAAAAACAAAGCTTGGGAGGACAAACTTCTGTCCCTAAACCCCCAAGACAACACACTTTGGAAACTCACACACGCACTTAAAAAACCACACAAACCAATACCTGAATTAACACTAAATAATAACACACTGTACACAGATGAACAGAAGGCGGAAGCAATCGCTGACACCTTCGAAAACGTTCATAAACTCGACACAAATTACACCCACGAACAAACACACATAATAAACACAGTACACAGCTTCCTCAATAACACGACATACACAAACACACATACAATTTCTAAAATGCTAACCAAGCCCTCCGAACTACACAACATTATTAAATCCTTCCCAAATCAGAAGGCGCCAGGTCCTGACAACATCCAGAACATAGCCCTTAAAAACCTATCCAGAAAAGCCCTAGTGCAGTTCACTTATATCATAAATTCTATGATTAAGCTCCACTACTTCCCAGAGGCGTGGAAAACTGCACTAGTGGTTCCCATACACAAACCAAATAAAAACCCCAAACTACCCTCGAGCTACCGCCCTATAAGCCTTCTCAGTACCCTTTCCAAGGTCGCTGAGAAGGTTATCCTTCACAGAATCCAAGAACATACCCAAAATCAAAACATCATCCCTCCATTCCAGTTCGGGTTCCGTCCGAAACACAATACCGTCCAGCAAGTAGCAAGAATCGTGACAGACATAGCTACGAACTTTAACAAGAAAAATGTCACAGTAATGGCGCTTTTAGATATCGAAAAAGCTTTCGATCGAGTTTGGCTAATAGCGCTCATTTACAAATTGATTCGAGCGAAATTCCCGCCCTTATTAATAAGACTAGTACACTCCTATCTCACAAACCGATCCTTTAAAGTCAAAATTAATAACACACTATCCACCCCCCACCCCATAGCTGCTGGCGTGCCGCAGGGCAGTTGCCTTGGACCGCAGCTATTCACCCTTTACCTTCATGACATCCCTACGTTCCCTAAAACCAAAACTGCACTCTACGCTGACGATACGGCCATCTATGCCCACTCGCACAGCGCAGAAATTGCAAATAAACAAATCCAAATTCACATTGACATCCTTCAACCCTACTGGCGCCTCTGGAAAATCTCCATCAACCAAGACAAAACTGAAACCATAGTTATCACCCGCAAACACACACACAACAAAATATACACGCCACTTACACTAAACCAACACCGTGCAATCCCTAAACCAAACGTTAAATACTTAGGTATGTCCCTAGAATCCCGCCTCCACCACAATACACACATCAAAAACTCCATCCACAAAGCCTACCACGTAGTCCGATCCCTGTACCCTTTACTCAACAAAAACAGTAAAATGTCCCCCCAAAATAAAAAACTCCTCTACACCACTGTCATTCGCCCAATAATTACCTACGCAGCTCCAGTGTGGTGCTCTGCGACGAAAACAGCACTGAAACCGCTACAGCGATTCCAAAACAAATGTCTCCGCTTAATAAATAGCGCCGACAGATACGAAAGAATCGTAGATTTACACAACGCAACAAACATCTTATACATACATGAATACATTGAACAATTATCACAAAAATTCTACACCACACAAATAAAACACAACCCACTCACAAGAACAATGACACACATCAGAGAGCACAACGCTCCCTTCCCACTCATACATAAACTACCCTATCAAACTCTTCCTATCTTCCGCCAGCGCGAACCAGAATCTCGCCCCCACACGCATCACTAACCCAACATAAAACATATAGAACACTGTAAATAAATGTCATAGCCGCACTGTAAATAACATCAACAATCACGCATCTTAATTATAAGTTCATGCTCATAACCCATCACCACCTACCCATTCTATCGCAAACAACATTGTAAATATTCATAACCGCATTGTAAAAATCATTAAAAATCACTCATATAGGTTTAAAATCCCATAAGCATTAAACATTAAATTCAGTCCATTGATCAACCCCAATAATTATACATATCATAACCGCATTGTACATACCATCCAGACCTCATCCATCTAGAATTAAGCTACTTTTAAGACACATTTCTGGAAGCAGGTTTTTTTTGTAAATTTTTCCTGCACACTCACACTACACGATCATTCATCTACACGCACACTGCATCTCACGCACACGATCACCCATTGTTTTAAATTTAAATAATATATTAAAAACTATACAGTAAGGCCAAAGGCCAGGAATGTATATATAAAAATATTATAACTCCAAACTGAAAAGACCGTGCCATTTTTTACGCCAGACGGCATCGCGGAGCACAGCTACGTGGGCAGTCTTGGTTACTGCGTAACTGATTCTGTTTGCGTACTGTGCGATCGCCTGACGCTCTGGAAACTGTATAAAAAATGAGCCGGAACTTTCTCAGTACATGTAAATAATGAAAAATAATAAAAACTACTCTAAATCTAAATCTAAATCTATTTTATCTTGATTTTGCGAACATAAGCCATTACACACGACATGTACATGGATATGACAGTTTAAATACTTGAAAACGGTGTTTTGTATGCTTTTGCATGCTTAATACAGCATTTTTATCTTACTTTCACCAACATTAGCTATTATACACGACAGAAACATGAATATGACATTTTAAATACTTGAAAACGGTGTTTTGTATGCTTTTGCATGCTTAAAACAGCATTTTTATCTTGCTTTCACCAACATTAGCTATTATACACGACAGAAACATGAATATTTCAGTTTAAATACTTAAAAACAGCATTTTGTATGTTTTTGCAAGCTGAAAACAGCTATTTTACCTTGATTTTGCAAACATAAGCCATTACACACAACATGTACATAAATATGACAGTTTAAATACTTGAAAACGGTGTTTTGTATGCTTTTGCATGCTTAAAACAGCATTTTTATCTTGCTTTCACCAACATTAGCTATTATACACGACAAAAACCTGAATATGACAGTTTAAATACTTGAAAACAACATTTTGTATGTTTTTGCAAGCTGAAAACAGCGATTTTATCTTGATTTTGCAAACATAAGCCATTACGCACGACATGTACATGAATATGACTGTTTAAATACTTGAAAACGGTGTTTTGTATGCTTTTGCATGCTTAAAACAGCATTTTTATCTTGCTTTCACCAACATTAGCTGTTAAACACGACAGAAACATGAATATGACAGTTTAAATACTTGAAAACGGGGTTGTGTATGCTTTTGCATGCTTAAAACAGCATATTTATCTTGCTTTCACCAACATAAGCTATTAAACACGACAGAAACAAGAATATGACAGTTTATATACTTGAAAACAGCATTTTGTATGTTTTTGCAAGCTGAAAACAGCTATTTTTTCTTGATTTTGCAAACATAAGCCATTACACACGACTTGTACATGAATATGACAGTTTAAATACATTAATACGGTGTTTTGTATGCTTTTGCATGCTTAAAACAGCATTTTTATCTTGCTTTCACCAACATTAGGTATAATACACGACAGAAACATGAATATGACAGTTTAAATACTTGAAAACAGCATTTTGTATGTTTTTGCAAGCTGATAACAGCTATTTTTTCTTGATTTTGCAAACATTAGCTATTATACACAACAGAAACATGAATATGACAGTTTAAATACTTCAAAACGGTATTTTGTATGCTTTTGCATGCTTAAAACAGCATTTTTATCTTGCTTTCACTAACATTAGCTATTATACACGACAGAAACATGAATATGACAGTTTAAATACTTGAAAACTGTATTTTGTATGCTTTTGCATGCTTAAAACAGCATTTTTATCTTGCTTTCACTAACATTAGCTATTATACACGACAGAAACATGAATATGACAGTTCAAATACTTGAAAACAGCATTTTGTATGTTTTTGCAAGCTGAAAATATCTATTTTATCTTGATTTTGAAAACATAAGCCATTATACACGACATATACATGAATATGACAGTTTAAATACTTGAAAACGGTGTTTTGTATGCTTTTGCATGCTTAAAACAGCATTTTTATCTTGCTTTCAACAACATTAGCTATTATACACGACAGAAACATGAATATGACAGATTAAATACTTGAAAACGGGGTTGTGTATGCTTTTGCATGCTTAAAACAGCATTTTTATATTGCTTTCACCAACATAAGCTATTAAACACGACAGAAACAAGAATATGACAGTTTATATACTTGACAACAGCATTTTGTATGTATTTGCAAGCTGAAAACAGCTATTTTTTCTTGATTTTGCAAACATAAGCCATTACACACTACTTGACAGTTTAAATACATGAAAACGGTGTTTTGTATGCTTTTGCATGCTTAAAACAGCATTCTTATCTTGCTTTCACCAACATTAGCTATTATACACGACAGAAACATGAATATTTCAGTTTAAATACTTGAAAACAGCATTTTGTATGTTTTTGCAAGCTGAAAACAGATATTTTATCTTGATTTTGCGAACATAAGCCATTACACACGACATGTACATGGATATGACAGTTTAAATACTTGAAAACGGTCTTTTGTATGCTTTTGCATGCTTAATACAGCATTTTTATCTTACTTTCACCAACATTAGCTATTATACACGACAGAAACATGAATATGACTGTTTAAATACTTGAAAACGGTGTTTTGTATGCTTTTGCATGCTTAAAACAGCATTTTTATCTTGCTTTCACCAACATTAGCTATTATACACGACAGAAACATGAATTTTTCAGTTTAAATACTTGAAAACAGCATTTTGTATGTTTTTGCAAGCTGAAAACAGCTATTTTATCTTGATTTTGCAAACATAAGCCATTACACACGACATATACATGAATATGACAGTTTAAATACTTGAAAACGGTGTTTTGTATGTTTTTGCATGCTTAAAACAGCATTTTTATCTTGCTTTCACCATTATTAGCTATTATACATGACAGAAACATGAATATGACAGTTTAAGTACTTGAAAACAGCATTTTGTATGTTTTTGCAAGCTGAAAATAGCTATTTTATCTTGATTTTGAAAACATAAGCCATTACACACGACATATATATGAATATGACAGTTTAAATACTTGGAAACGTTGTTTTGTATGCTTTTGCATGCTTAAAACAGCATTTTTATCTTGCTTTCACCAACATTAGCTATTATACACGACAGAAACATGAATATGACAGTTTAAATACTTGAAAACTGGGTTGTGTATGCTTTTGCATGCTTAAAACAGCATTTTTATCTTGCTTTCACCAACATAAGCTATTAAACACGACAGAAACAATAATATGACAGTTTATATACTTGAAAACAGCATTTTGTATGTTTTTGCAAGCTGAAAACAGCTATTTTACCTTGATTTTGCAAACATAAGCCATTACACACGACATGTACATAAATATGACAGTTTAAATACTTGAAAACGGTGTTTTGTATGCTTTTGCATGCTTAAAACAGCATTTTATCTTGCTTTTACCAACATTTGTTATTATACACGACAGAAACATGAATATGACAGTTTAAATACTTGAAAACGGTGTTTTGTATGCTTTGCATGCTTAAAACAGCATTTTTATCTTGCTTTCACCAACATTAGCTATTATACACGACAGAAACCTGAATATGACAGTTTAAATACTTGAAAACAACATTTTGTATGTTTTTGCAAGCTGAAAACAGCTATTTTACCTTGATTTTGCAAACATAAGCCATTACACACGACATGTACATAAATATGACAGTTTAAATACTTGAAAACGGTGTTTTGTATGCTTTTGCATGCTTAAAACAGCATTTTATCTTGCTTTCACCAACATTTGTTATTATACACGACAGAAACATGAATATGACAGTTTAAATACTTGAAAACGGTGTTTTGTATGCTTTGCATGCTTAAAACAGCATTTTTATCTTGCTTTCACCAACATTAGCTATTATACACGACAGAAACCTGAATATGACAGTTTAAATACTTGAAAACAACATTTTGTATGTTTTTGCAAGCTGAAAACAGCGATTTTATCTTGATTTTGCAAACATAAGCCATTACGCACGACATGTACATGAATATGACTGTTTAAATACTTGAAAACGGTGTTTTGTATGCTTTTGCATGCTTAAAACAGCATTTTTATCTTGCTTTCACCAACATTAGCTGTTAAACACGACAGAAACATGAATATGACAGTTTAAATACTTAAAAACGGGGTTGTGTATGCTTTTGCATGCTTAAAACAGCATATTTATCTTGCTTTCACCAACATAAGCTATTAAACACGATAGAAACAAGAATATGATAGTTTATGTACTTGAAAACAGCATTTTGTATGTTTTTGCAAGCTGAAAACAGCTATTTTTTATTGATTTTGCAAACATAAGCCATTACACACGACTTGTACATGAATATGACAGTTTAAATACATGAATACGGTGTTTTGTATGCTTTTGCATGCTTAAAACAGCATTTTTATCTTGCTTTCACCAACATTAGGTATAATACACGACAGAAACATGAATATGACAGTTTAAATACTTGAAAACAGCATTTTGTATGTTTTTGCAAGCTGATAACAGCTATTTTTTCTTGATTTTGCAAACATTAGCTATTATACACAACAGAAACATGAATATGACAGTTTAAATACTTTAAAACGGTATTTTGTATGCTTTTGCATGCTTAAAACAGCATTTTTATCTTGCTTTCACTAACATTAGCTATTATACACGACAGAAACATGAATATGACAGTTTAAATACTTGAAAACTGTATTTTGTATGCTTTTGCATGCTTAAAACAGCATTTTTATCTTGCTTTCACTAACATTAGCTATTATACACGACAGAAACATGAATATGACAGTTTAAATACTTGAAAACAGCATTTTGTATGTTTTTGCAAGCTGAAAATATCTTTTTTATCTTGATTTTGAAAACATAAGCCATTATACACGACATATACATGAATATGACAGTTTAAATACTTGAAAACGGTGTTTTGTATGCTTTTGCATGCTTAAAACAGCATTTTTATCTTGCTTTCACTAACATTAGCTATTATACACGACAGAAACATGAATATGACAGTTTAAATACTTGAAAACTGTATTTTGTATGCTTTTGCATGCTTAAAACAGCATTTTTATCTTGCTTTCACTAACATTAGCTATTATACACGACAGAAACATGAATATTTCAGTTTAAATACTTGAAAACAGCATTTTGTATGTTTTTGCAAGCTGAAAACAGATATTTTATCTTGATTTTGCGAACATAAGCCATTACACACGACATGTACATGGATATGACAGTTTAAATACTTGAAAACGGTCTTTTGTATGCTTTTGCATGCTTAATACAGCATTTTTATCTTACTTTCACCAACATTAGCTATTATACACAACAGAAACATGAATATGACTGTTTAAATACTTAAAAACGGTGTTTTGTATGCTTTTGCATGCTCAAAACAGCATTTTTATCTTGCTTTCACCAACATTAGCTATTATACACGACAGAAACATGAATATGACTGTTTAAATACTTAAAAACGGTGTTTTGTATGCTTTTGCATGCTTAAAACAGCATTTTTATCTTGCTTTCACCATTATTAGCTATTATACACGACAGAAACATGAATATGACAGTTTAAGTACTTGAAAACAGCATTTTGTATGTTTTTGCAAGCTGAAAATAGCTATTTTATCTTGATTTTGAAAACATAAGCCATTACACACGACATATATATGAATATGACAGTTTAAATACTTGGAAACGTTGTTTTGTATGCTTTTGCATGCTTAAAACAGCATTTTTATCTTGCTTTCACCAACATTAGCTATTATACACGACAGAAACATGAATATGACAGTTTATATACTTGAAAACTGGGTTGTGTATGCTTTTGCATGCTTAAAACAGCATTTTTATCTTGCTTTCACCAACATAAGCTATTAAACACGACAGAAACAATAATATGACAGTTTATATACTTGAAAACAGCATTTTGTATGTTTTTGCAAGCTGAAAACAGCTATTTTATCTTGATTTTGCAAACATAAGCCATTACACACGACTAATACATGTATATGACAGTTTAAATACTTGAAAACGGTGTTTTGTATGCTTTTGCATGCTTAAAACAGAATTTTTATCTTGCTTTCACAAACATTAGCTATTATACACGACAGAAACATGAATATGACAGATTAAATACTTGAAAACAGCATTTTGTATGTTTATGCACGCTGAAAACAGCTATTTTAACTTGATTTTGCAAATATAAGCCATTACACACGACATATACATGTATATAACAGTTTAAATACTTGAAAACGGTGTTTTGTATGCTTTTGCATGCTTAAAACAGCATTTTTATCTTGCTTTCACCAACATTAGCTATTATACACGACAGAAACATGAATATGACAGTTTAAATACTTGAAAACAGCATTTAGTATGTTTTTGCAAGCTGAAAACAGCTATTTTATTTTGATTTTGCAAACATAAGCCATTACACACGACATATACATGAATATGACAGTTTAAATACTTGAAAACAGTGTTTTGTATGCTTTTGCATGCTTAAAACAGCTTTTTTATCTTGCTTTCACCAACATTAGCTATTATACACGACAGAAACATAAATATGAGAGTTTAAATACTTGAAAACAGCATTTTGTATGTTTTTGCAAGCTGAAAACAGCTATTTTTTCTTGATTTTACAAACATAAGCTATTACGCACGACATATCCATGAATATGACAGTTTAAATACTTGAAAACGGTGTTTTGTATGCTTTTGCATGCTTAAGACAGCATTTTTATCTTGCTTTTACCAACATTAGCTATTATACGCGACAGAATCATGAATATTTCAGTTTAAATACTTGAAAACAGCATTTTGTATGTTTTTGAAAGCTGAAAACAGCCATTTTTTATCTTGATTTTGCAAACATAAGCCATTACACACCACATATAAATGAATATGACAGTTTAAATACTTGAAAACGGTGTTTTGTATGCTTTTGCATGCTTAAAACAGCATTTTTATCTTGCTTTCACCAACATTAGCTATTATACACGACAGAAACATGAATATGACAGTTTAAGTACTTGAAAACAGCATTTTGTATGTTTTTGCAAGCTGAAAATAGCTATTTTATCTTGATTTAGAAAACATAAGCCATTACACACGACATATACATGAATATGACAGTTTAAATACTTGAAAACAGTGTTTTGTATGCTTTTGCATGCTTAAAACAGCATTTTTATCTTGCTTTCACCAACATTAGCTATTATACACGACAGAAACATGAATATGACAGTTTAAATACTTGAAAACGGTATTTTGTATGCTTTTGCATGCTTAAAACAGCATTTTTTTCTTGCTTTCACCAACATTAGCTATTATACACGACAGAAACATGAATATGACAGTTTAAATACTTGAAAACGGTATTTTGTATGCTTTTGCATGCTTAAATCAGCAGTTTTATCTTGCTTTCACCAACATTAGCTATTATACACGACAGAAACATGAATATGACAGTTTAAATACTTGAAAACGGTATTTTGTATGCTTTTGCATGCTTAAAACAGCATTTTTATCTTGCTTTCACCAACATTAGCTATTATACACGACAGAATCATGAATATTTAAGTTTAAATACTTGAAAACAGCATTTTTTATGTTTTTGCAAGCTGAAAATAGCCATTTTTTATCTTGATTTTGCAAACATAAGCCATTACACACCACATATACATGAATATGACAGTTTAAATACTTGAAAACGGTGTTTTGTATGCTTTTGCATGCATAAAACAGCATTTTTATCTTGCTTTCACCAACATTAGCTATTATACACGACAGAAACATAAATATTTCAGTTTAAATACTTGAAAACAGCATTTTGTATGTTTTTGCAAGCTGAAAACAGCTACTTTATCTTGATTTAGAAAACATAAGCCATTACACACGACATATATATGAATATGACAGTTTAAATACTTGAAAACGGTGTTTTGTATGCTTTTGCATGCTTAAAACAGCATTTTTATCTTGCTTTCACCAACATTAGCTATTATACACGACTGAAACATGAATATGACAGTTTAAATACTAGAAAACGGGGTTGTGTATGCTTTTGCATGCTTAAAACAGCATTTTTATCTTGCTTTCACCAACATAAGCTATTAAACACGACAGAAACAAGAATATGACAGTTTATATACTTGAAAACAGCATTTTGTATGTATTTGCAAGCTGAAAACAGCTATTTTTTCTTGATTTTGCAAACATAAGCCATTACACACGACATATATATATGAATATGACAGTTTAAATACTTGGAAACGTTGTTTTGTATGCTTTTGCATGCTTAAAACAGCATTTTTATCTTGCTTTCACCAACATTTGCTATTATACACGACAGAAACATGAATATGACAGTTTAAATACTTGAAAACGGGGTTGTGTATGCTTTTGCATGCTTAAAACCGCATTTTTATCTTGCTTTCACCAACATAAGCTATTAAACACGACAGAAACAAGAATATGACAGTTTATATACTTGAAAACAGCATTTTGTATGTTTTTGCAAGCTGAAAACAGCTATTTTTTCTTGATTTTGCAAACATAAGCCATTACACACGACTTGTACATGAATATGACAGTTTAAATACATGAAAACGGTGTTTTGTATGCTTTTGCATGCTTAAAACAGCATTTTTATCTTGCTTTCACCAACATTAGCTATTATACACGACAGAAACATGAATATGACAGTTTAAGTACTTGAAAACAGCATTTTGTATGTTTTTGCAAGCTGAAAATTGCTATTTTATCTTGATTTTGAAAACATAAGCCATTACATACGACATATATATGAATATGACAGTTCAAATACTTGAAAACGTTGTTTTGTATGCTTTTGCATGCTTAAAACAGCATTTTTATCTTGCTTTCACCAACATTAGCTATTATACACGACAGAAACATGAATATGACAGTTTAAATACTTGAAAACGGGGTTGTGTATGCTTTTGCATGCTTAAAACAGCATTTTTATCTTGCTTTCACCAACATTAGCTATTATACACGACAGAAACATGAATATTTCAGTTTAAATACTTGAAAACAGCATTTTGTATGTTTTTGCAAGCTGAAAACAGCTATTTTATCTAGATTTTGCAAACATAAGCCATTACACACGACATATACATAAATATGACAGTTTAAATATTTGAAAACGGTGTTTTGTATGTTTTTGCATGCTTAAAACAGCATTTTTATCTTGCTTTCACCATTATTAGCTATTATACACGACAGAAACATGAATATCACAGTTTAAGTACTTGAAAACAGCATTTTGTATGTTTTTGCAAGCTGAAAATAGCTATTTTATCTTGATTTTGAAAACATAAGCCATTACACACGACATATATATGAATATGACAGTTTAAATACTTGAAAACGTTGTTTTGTATGCTTTTGCATGCTTAAAACAGCATTTTTATCTTGCTTTCACCAACATTAGCTATTATACACGACAGAAACATGAATATAACAGTTTAAAAACTTGAAAACGGTGTTTTGTATGCTTTTGCATGCTTAAAACAGCATTTTTATCTTGCTTTCACCAACATTAGCTATTATACACGACAGAATCATGAATATTTCAGTTTAAATACTTGAAAACAGCATTTTGTATGTTTTTGAAAGCTGAAAACAGCTACTTTATCTTGATTTTGCGAACATGAGCCATTACACACGACATGTACATGGATATGACAGTTTAAATACTTGAAAACGGTGTTTTGTATGCTTTTGCATGCTTAATACAGCATTTTTATCTTACTTTCACCAACATTAGCTATTATATACGACAGAAACATGAATATGACAGTCTAAATACTTGAAAACGGTGTTTTGTATGCTTTTGCATGCTTAAAACAGCATTTTTATCTTGCTTTCACCAACATTAGCTATTATACACGACAGAAACATGAATATTTTAGTTTAAATACTTGAAAACAGCATTTTGTATGTTTTTCAAGCTGAAAACAGCTATTTTATCTTGATTTTGCAAACATAAGCCATTACACACGACATATACATGAATATGACAGTTTAAATATTTGAAAACGGTGTTTTGTATGCTTTTGCATGCTTAAAACAGCATTTTTATCTTGCTTTCACCAACATTAGCTATTATACACGACAGAAACATGAATATGACAGTTTAAATACTTGAAAACGTTGTTTTGTATGCTTTTGCATGCTTAAAACGGCATTTTTGTCTTGCTTTCACCAACATTAGCTATTATACACGACAGAAACATGAATATGACAGTTTAAATACTTGAAAACGGTGTTTTGTATGCTTTTGCATGCTTAAAACAGCATTTTTATCTTGCTTTCACCAACATTAGCTATTATACACGACAGAATCATGAATATTTCAGTTTAAATACTTGAAAACAGCATTTTGTATGTTTTTGTAAGCTGAAAACAGTTATTTTTTCTTGATTTTGCAAACATAATCCATTACACACGACTTGTACATGAATATGACAGTTTAAATACATGATAACGGTGTTTTGTATGCTTTTGCATGCTCAAAACAGCATTTTTATCCTGCTTTCACCAACATTAGCTATTATACACGACAGAAACATGAATATGACAGTTTAAATACTTGAAAACAGCATTTTGTATGTTTTTGCAAGCTGAAAACAGCTATTTTTTCTTGATTTTGCAAACATAAGCCATTACGCACGACATATACATAAATATGACAGTTTAAATACTTGAAAACGGTGTTTTGTATGCTTTTGCATGCTTAAAACAGCATTTTTATCTTGCTTTCACCAACATTAGCTATTATACACGACAGAATCATGAATATTTCAGTTAAAATACTTGAAAACAGCATTTTGTATGTTTTTGCAAGCTGAAAACAGCATTTTTATCTTGCTTTCACCAACATTAGCTAATATACACGACAGAAACATGAATATGACAGTTTAAATACTTGAAAACGGAGTTGTGTATGCTTTTGCATGCTTAAAACAGAATTTTTATCTTGCTTTCACCAACATTAGCTATTATACACGACAGAATCATGAATATTTCAGTTTAAATACTTGAAAACAGCATTTTGTATGTTTTTGCAAGCTGAAAACAGCTATTTTATCTTGATTTTGCAAACATAAGCCATTACACACGACATGTACATGGATATGACAGTTTAAATACTTGAAAACGTTGTTTTGTATGCTTTTGCATGTTTAAAACAGCATTTTTGTCTTGCTTTCACCAACATTAGCTATTATACACGACAGAAACATGAATATCACAGTTTAAATACTTGAAATGGGGTTGTGTATGCTTTTGCATGCTTAAAACAGCATTTTTATCTTGCTTTCACCAACATAAGCTATTAAACACGACAGAAACAAGAATATGACAGTTTATATACTTGAAAACAGCATTTTGTATGTTTTTGCAAGCTGAAAACAGCTATTTTTCTTGATTTTGCAAACATAAGCCATTACACACGACTTGTACATGAATACGACAGTTTAAATACATGAAAACGGTGTTTTGTATGCTTTTGCATGCTTAAAACAGCATTTTTATCTTGCTTTCAACAACATTAGCTATTATACACGACAGAAACATGAATATGACAGTTTAAGTACTTGAAAACAGCATTTTGTATGTTTTTGCAAGCTGAAAATAGCTATTTTATCTTGATTTTGAAAACATAAGCCATTACACACAACATATATATGAATATGACAGTTTAAATACTTGAAAACGTTGTTTTGTATGCTTTTGCATGCTTAAAACAGCATTTTTATCTTGCTTTCACCAACATTAGCTAATATACACGACAGAAACATGAATATGACAGTTTAAATACTTGAAAACGGAGTTGTGTATGCTTTTGCATGCTTAAAACAGCATTTTTATCTTGCTTTCACCAACATAAGCTATTAAACACGACAGAAACAAGAATATGACAGTTTATATACTTGAAAACAGCATTTTGTATGTTTTTGCAAGCTGAAAACAGCTATTTTTCTTGATTTTGCAAACATAAGCCATTACACACGACTTGTACATGAATACGACAGTTTAAATACATGAAAACGGTGTTTTGTATGCTTTTGCATGCTTAAAACAGCATTTTTATCTTGCTTTCAACAACATTAGCTATTATACACGACAGAAACATGAATATGACAGTTTAAGTACTTGAAAACAGCATTTTGTATGTTTTTGCAAGCTGAAAATAGCTATTTTATCTTGATTTTGAAAACATAAGCCATTACACACAACATATATATGAATATGACAGTTTAAATACTTGAAAACGTTGTTTTGTATGCTTTTGCATGCTTAAAACAGCATTTTTATCTTGCTTTCACCAACATTAGCTAATATACACGACAGAAACATGAATATGACAGTTTAAATACTTGAAAACGGAGTTGTGTATGCTTTTGCATGCTTAAAACAGCATTTTTATCTTGCTTTCACCAACATAAGCTATTAAACACGACAGAAACAAGAATATGACAGTTTATATACTTGAAAACAGCATTTTGTATGTTTTTGCAAGCTGAAAACAGCTATTTTTCTTGATTTTGCAAACATAAGCCATTACACACGACTTGTACATGAATACGACAGTTTAAATACATGAAAACGGTGTTTTGTATGCTTTTGCATGCTTAAAACAGCATTTTTATCTTGCTTTCAACAACATTAGCTATTATACACGACAGAAACATGAATATGACAGTTTAAATACTTGAAAACAGCATTTTGTATGTTTTTGCAAGCTGAAAACAGCTATTTTTTCTTGATTTTGCAAACATAAGCCATTACGCACGACATATACATGAATATGACAGTTTAAATACTTGAAAACGGTGTTTTGTATGCTTTTGCATGTCTAACACCCCCTAAGAGGGTAGAAAAATAAAAGAGTGGGTCCTGTCGAGACTGGGAGTCAGCAACAAATAAAACTGGGTTTCGTGGAATAACTTACATGATGTTTATTGAACGATAATTAATGATGAATGTACTCTACAGCTTACTATCTTCTACTGTACTCTACTTACTTCACTACATAGTAACCTTATATATATATTTGTACAAGTCCTAAGTCAGCAAAATAAGTGTGACAAATAAACAATAATATTGAAACATCTGACCTACTTACTTAATCATTGCGTGAATTAAAATGTGCTGACTTAGACTTGTTACATTCCTCCATTCTTTGAGAAATTTGCTCCGAAGGGCACAATTTCATAAATAAAAAAACATATCAGTTAGCGAACGTACCTGTCAGCGGTAACACCTGTCAGCGAGCCGTCCGCAGTTATCTTTTGAAAAAGTGGTTTTTTTCGTAAAATATTTTACGAAATTAGTGTGAGGTGCTTAAGTGCAGTGTTGTGAACTAGTGCAGTGAAAAAATTTTTAAGGTCAGGTCTGATTTACTTCTTTTTTGAACTTTGAAAAAATTTTCACTCTTTGGCCACGCCCTCCTGTGGTGCGTTTTTTTGTTTTCATTTACTTTTTTATTTTTTAATTTATTTTAATAAATTAATTAAAGGCTTCTGAGCTTTATTTCATTGCTTTTCTGGCATTTAGTGCTGCAATTTATTTAATTTAAATTTTTTAGATAAAATAAAAATACATATTTTTACTTTTCGTTTCTTTGGTTTCGTCTGGGGGCTTCGGCCCACCAGACATTAAAAATGGCTTCGGACTCGGTCCCGGGGCCTAGAGAGAAGCGACCTCGCGTCAATTCCGACGACGAGGACCCTGCACCAATGTTCCTGTTGGTAAAAAGAGCCAGTGGAGACTTCAGCAAAGTAAGCCCCTTTCTTATTTCTCGTTTAGTGAAAACCATTGCCGGAGACGTTAAAGTCATCCGGAAAATTAAAGACGGTCTTCTTATTGAAGCAAAAAATGCTGATCAGTCCCGAAAATTACTTGCAGCCAAGACCCTAGGTGATTATGTTGTTACTGTCACGCCACATAACACTCTTAATTTTTCTAAGGGTGTTATCTACTGTAGGGATCTGCTGAATTGTACGACCGATGAAATTCTGAGTGAATTAAAAAAAGAAGGTGTGGTTGAAGTGCGAAGGATTATTAGTAGGAAAAATGGACGTGAGGAGAATACCCCATCCCTTGTGCTAACTTTTAATTGTTAAGATGTCCCAAAATATATATATGCTGCCATGTATCGTCTCCCTGTTCGTCCGTATATCCCTAACCCACTTCGCTGCTTCAATTGCCAACAATTTGGACACTCCTCGTCCAATTGTAAAAATTCTAAAATTTGCATCTGCGGAAAACCTCCACATGACGGAACCGAATGCGGTGATGTCAATTGTTTCAATTGCCAAGGTAACCATCCTGCTAGCTCCAGAAACTGTCCGAAATTTAAAATGGAATACGCTATTTTAGAGTACAAAACTACTCATAAATGTAGCTTCCCGGAAGCAAGGCAGCATGTACAGCGTAATACGACTTTCACTACTTCTTATGCTAAGGTTGCAGCAAAACCTGCTTCTCCTCCACCGTTAAACGTTGCCGACATCGCGTCTCTGCTTATGCCAGAGATCGCAAAAATCGTAAAAAATGTTTTTTCTGAATTTGTTCAATTATTTGCTTCTCAAAGTCAATTCAAAACTCCAACCGCTTCGTCTCCTGCCTCTACACCCAGTTCATCTGGTGTTAAATTTGTTAATTTGCCAAGTGTACCAACAAGTAACACTCCCCAAGTCAGCCTTCCTACGACGAACAATCCCATCGTTCCTCGTTCGGAAGATACTGACAATTCTGGGAATGACAGTACTGCAACTGTCGACGGGAATTCTTCTGCCCGCAATAAGAAGAAAATAGATAGAAGAGGTTGGCCTAAGGGCAAACCTCGTTCTTAGAGCTTGTATTCTACCTTTGAGCTCTTCAGCTATTTATATAGCATCATTTTTCTTTCTTTTTTTCCCACTTCCAATGTTTAAACTCCTTCAATGGAACTGCAATGGTATTGTCACTTATCTTCCAGAGCTTAAATTGCTATTAGCTGATCAGAGCCCCAGCTGTGTTTGCATTCAAGAAACACATTTTAAACCTCAAGATTCATTTTCTCTAAGCGGCTTTAACATCATTCGTCATGATGTTAATCCGGACGGACGAGCACATGGCGGTGTAGCGATTCTTTTATCTTCTCCTACACCATATACAGTATGTAACCTTCAAACGCAACTTCAAGCGGTTGCAGTTCAATTATATTCGCCTAGAAAGTTTACAGTCTGTAATATTTATTTGCCAAATTTTAATTGGAATATGAATGATCTTGAGAATATTATAAACCAGCTTGAGCCACCATTCCTTCTTGTTGGTGACTTTAATGCGGACAGTTTTTTATGGGGATCCAATCAGTCTGACGGTAGAGGACGTATTATTGAGAACCTTCTTGATAACATTGATGCAGTGCTCCTGAATACAGGGGACGCCACTTATTTGAATTTACGTTCAAATTCCTTTTCAGCCATTGATTTATCAATTTGTTCTCCTTCTTTAGCTCCGCACTTCTCCTGGAAAGTGCTTGATGATGCACATTTCAGTGATCATTTACCCATTTTGATCTCTTGTTCTCTTCCTTCTTCAGAGCCTTCTTTTCTCCAAAGATGGCGATTTGAGTCTGCTGATTGGGACAGTTTTTCCGCGGAAATAATCGTCCCAGTTATGTCAGAAAATATTCATGTTTCTCTTGGCGATATTAATTGCAGTATCTTACGATCTGCAAACAATAATATCCCGTTAACATCTTCTCGTTTCATTAGAAGAAAGGTCCCGTGGTGGAACACGAATGTAGCTAGTGCTATTCGTGAAAAGAAACGTGCATTAAAATGTTATCGGCGTTCACCAACTCTTGATAACCAAATCATTTTTAAGAAGGCCCGAGCTCATGCTCGACGTGTTATTCTACAAGCTAAGTCTACCTCCTGGCGGAATTATGTCTCTTCTGTCACACCTGAGCGTCCGTCGAATGAGCTGTGGAATAAAATTAAATACATGCACGGTTATCAAAAGTCTCACTCTGTCAACCTTCTTCACATCCATAACATTTTAAGCACCAATCTTAAAGACATCTCTGAATGTTTAGCTACACATTTCGAGTCTGTCAGTAGTACCGAAAACTACTCATTAAGATTTCTTAATATTAAAGAAACGAGTGAAGCCCCTCTTGATTTCTCTTCTGATGGCGATGAAGTGTATAACCTTCCTTTTTCAATTTTTGAATTTGATTTTGCACTTAGCAAAACAAAAAATACATCTGTCGGTCCTGACAACATTTCATATTGCATGTTAAAGCATCTGCCTTCTGAGATGAAAACTCATATATTAAATTTTTTCAACCTTCTCTGGCGTAGCGGTACGTACCCGGATGCCTGGCGAGAAGCTACCATCGTTCCTATCTTGAAACCGGGCAAGGATGCCACACACTCTACCAGTTACAGGCCCATATCACTAACATGTCATCTGGGTAAAATTTACGAACGTATGGTAAACTACAGGCTTTGTTGGTATTTAGAGCACAACCACCTATTAGATCCTTATCAGTGTGGCTCTAGAAAATGTCATTCTGTCACTGATCTCCATGTTCAGTTAACGAATGACATTCATTGTAATTTCCTCGAACGAAAACACTTAGTTGCTGTTTTCTTCGACCTGGAGAAGGCATTTGATATGACTTGGCGTTACGGCATTCTCAAGCAGCTACATGAGTGGGGACTTCGTGGCAATCTACCACTTTTTATATCTTCCTTTTTTGAAAATCGCACTTTCAAAGTACGTATAGGTGATGTCTATTCATCTTCCCACCCCCTAGAAAATGGTATTCCGCAAGGTTCTACCATTAGTGTAATCCTTTTTCTAATTGCTATCAATAGCATTGCACTAAATCTTCCTCCGACCGTCCGCCATTGTCTCTATGTCGATGACTTGGTCATTTACACTTCAGCATCTAGCATTCCTGAGTGCGAATCTCGACTTCAGGATGCAATTAACACCATAACCAATGCTGCTACCGCTAGGGGTTTTCGTTTTTCTGTCGAGAAAACGAAGTGTATAGATTTCTGTCGCTTACGTACTCCTCACAACAATCCTTCTCTTCATTTGTATGGTTCTCCAATTCAGTGCGTCGATAGGGTTAAATTTTTGGGTTTAACTCTTGATCCGTATCTGACCTGGAAGCCGCATATTTTAGACCTTGCTGCAGACTGCCGTCGTGTTCTGAATGCTTTAAAATGCCTCGGAAGCACTAAGTGGGGTGCTGATAGAGATTGTTTGCTACGACTTTACAATTCACTTGTAACGTCAAAACTTGATTTTGGAGCAATTGTACTCAGTTCCGCTAAACAACTCCATCTCAACCGCTTAGATGCTGTCCATAATACGGGTATCCGTTTGTCAACTGGTGCATTTCGTACTTCTCCAGTTCACAGTTTATACTGTGAGTCAGGGTTGCCTCCATTATCCATCCGAAGAACACGACAATGCATGAGATATACTGCTCGAATCATGTCAAAACCTTGGCATTTCATGTTTAACTCTCTTTTCCAGGACGAGCGTGCTCATAATCTCTTCTTTAACAGTTCCACCTCTCTATGTCCCTTGGCTGTTCAACTGGTCAAAAAGTTTGATAAACTGCCACTTGGCAAGGAAGATATTTTACCCCAGCTTATTTCGGATACACCACCATGGTGTTTTCCTCAAATAAGTACTGAGTTACTTCTAACCAAGTATAAGAAGGATATTACACCGCCTTCCCTTTACGTCCAGGAATTCTGTCTCCTTAAAGAAAGGTACACAGACTCTATATTTATTTACACTGACGGATCTAAAAATAGCACCGGAACCGGATGTTCTTTCATCTTTCGAGATGAAGAACATATTATCACGTTATCGCCTTCTTCCTCTGTTTTTGGTGCTGAGTTGTATGCCATTTACTCTGCTTTGCAACGTTGTTTACACGTCATCGAACGTGAACAATATATCGTTTTATGTACGGATTCACTCAGCGCCATAACGAGTCTATGTAACCGGTTTTCAACTGACCCTCTAATTCAGATGCTTTTTTATAGTCTGTGCCTACTTTCATCTAAACAAATCCGTGTTACTTTTCTGTGGATTCCTGGACATATCGGTATCGCTGGTAATCACAGAGCTGATAATGCTGCACGTGAAGCTGCTCTACTTGATTACGTTAGGACGCACGCTCTCAGGCCAGACGATATGCTTCAACGTATATCGTCATTTTGTTAACTTCTTGGCAGGACGAGTGGACTCGCTCCACCGACAAACTTAGATCCATTAAACCTTCTGTTCAAAAGTGGAAACTACCTATTTCTGTTTCGAGGAAGGAGCAAGTAGCGATTACGCGTTTGAGAATAGGTCACATTAAAGCCACCCATCTTTATCTTCTTGTTCGGGACCCCGTACCTATGTGCGATGTATGTGATACTCGCCTTTCTGTTTTTCATCTTCTTCTGCATTGTGCTAAATATCACAACGACAGAAACCTCTTCAGCCTTGCAAATACTCTTCCGTCAGTTCTCTCCAATGAGACTGATAGTGTTGAGAAACTTTTAAAATTTATTCATTCCACCGGACTGATAAATGATATTTTATAGTTCATTTCTTTCTTTTGTTTTTCTTACCATCATTACTTATTTATTTAATTTTGGTTGGCTATAATTAATTTTTTACAGCGGTAATGACCATAGCAGTCGATCCGCTTAAATTCAGGAAAAAAAAAAAACATATAAAAATATAATACCAAAACACAATTATAAATTACTTAAGTATAAATATCAAAATATCACTAAACCTTAACCACTTCACTAAAATTTATTTAAAATGTTCATTTCCACAATATTGTCCATATATACTCCACCACCTTCTAAAGTTTATACTGTGATGCACTGTTTGCTTCCTCTCTGGATTCGTATAGTTTATACCTAGAATGTGTTGATTCCACTTGGATTTTTTGTACCGCTTGTCTGATTTTTTGGAAACGTTCACTTTTGTCGAACCTGTATGGTGCTTGCCTGTAACTTTATGGATTTTCTGGTATTTGATCAATTTTGTATTCTTATGTCTCTTTTGCCCTTTGCTGCTGTTACTCTTACCAGCTCTGATGACCCGCTGAACCTGGTTATGACAATTATTTACCGTTACACTTTTTTCTCTGATTAGGGTACTCTCGATTTTTGTGCTCTCTAAAGCACACTCCTCAACTTTGAAATCTTCTATTATTTCTTCCTTAATATCAGCCTCATCTGCCTCGGAGTCCTCCGCTCCTTTTTCGCAGAATTCCTCACTGATCAACATACTCAGGATCGGTGCGCTCTCTAACGCACCCTCCACTTTGAAAACTTCAATAATCTCTTCCCCTATTTCAGTCTCTGTAATGCTTTCAGGTTCATTCTCGTCTTCATCTTCAGTATTTTCTGATAGAGCAACTTCAATTTTATTTGTTTGTTCTTCATTCTTTTTGCAAAGGCAGTAGTTTTTCTTGGGCATCAGACATCCGAAACATCTTAAAACGCCTTCATCGGTCGGAAGGCCGCCAAAATGTTCCAAAATTCTGTATATTTCTTCCTCCTGACCTAATAACTGGGCTCTTGCTAATTTGCTAAACCAGCATTTTATTGTCTCTTTTTCTATATCGAATGGTTCTTCTATTTTTCTTTCTGGTTCGTCCGGGTAATTTTGTTGATATCCATACATCGTAGCACGGTGATTCTCTTCATATCTTCTGAAGTGCTCGTGTTCTTCGTAGTCTCTTCTTTGATTGTTGTTTCGTTGCCAACACTGCCTGGCGTAATGATTTCCCCCGCAATTGTAACATTGAACGTGTCTTCTCTCATTATGGTAAAATCTTCTCTGACTGTACATTTTCTTTCTTGCGTCTTCTTTATCGGCCACAACTCTCGACTTCAACTATCTTCGTATCATGCTGACTCCCGCGAGCAGCCAATACAGTGTGTAAAGGCCACTCTGGTCTGACAAATGAACCCAAATCCGCTGCCACCATTTCTAACACCCCCTAAGAGGGTAGAAAAATAAAAGAGTGGGTCCTGCCGAGACTGGGAGTCAGCAACAAATAAAACTGGGTTTCGTGGAATAACTTACATGATGTTTATTGAACGATAATTAATGATGAATGTACTCTACAGCTTACTATCTTCTACTGTACTCTACTTACTTCACTACATAGTAACCTTATATATATTTGTACAAGTCCTAAGTCAGCAAAATAAGTGTGACAAATAAACAATAATATTGAAACATCTGACCTACTTACTTAATCATTGCGTGAATTAAAATGTGCTGACTTAGACTTGTTACACATGCTTAAAACAGCCTTTTTATCTTGCTTTCACCAACATTAGCTATTATACACGACAGAATCATGAATATTTCAGTTTAAATACTTGAAAACAGCATTATGTATGTTGCTGCAAGCTGAAAACAGCTATTTTATCTTGATTTTGCGAACATAAGATATTACACACGACATGTAAGTGGATATGACAGTTTAAATACTTGAAAACGGTGTTTTGTATGCTTTTACATGCTTAATACAGCATTTTTATCTTACTTTCACCAACATTAGCTATTAAACACGACAGAAACTTGAATATGACAGTTTAAATACTTGAAAACGGTGTTTTGTATGCTTTTACATGCTTAAAACAGCATTTTTATCTTGCTTTCACCAACATTAGCTATTATACAAGACAGAAACATGAATATTTCAGTATAAATACTTGAAAACAGCATTTTGTATGTTTTTGCAAGCTGAAAACAGCTATTTTATCTTGATTTTGCAAACATAAGCCATTACACACGACATATACATGAATATGACAGTTTAAATATTTGAAAACGGTGTTTTGTATGTTTTTGCATGCTTAAAACAGCATTTTTATATTGCTTTCACCATTATTAGCTATTATACACGAAAGAAACATGAATATGACAGTTTAAGTACTTGAAAACAGCATTTTGTATGTTTTTGCAAGCTGAAAATAGCTATTTTATCTTGATTTTGAAAACATAAGCCATTACACACGACATATATATGAATATGACAGTTTAAATACTTGAAAACGTTGTTTTGTATGCTTTTGCATGCTTAAAACTGCATTTTTATCTTGCTTTCACCAACATTAGCTATTATACACAACAGAAACATGAATATGACAGTTTAAATACTTGAAAACAGCATTTTGTATGTTTTTGCAAGCTGAAAACAGCTATTTTTTCTTGATTTTGCAAACATAAGCCATTACGCACGACATATACATGAATATGACAGTTTAAATACTTGAAAACGGTGTTTTGTATGCTTTTGCATGCTTAAAACAGCATTTTTATCTTGCTTTCACCAACATTAGCTATTATACAAAACAGAAACATGAATATGACAGTTTAAATACTTGAAAACGGTATTTTGTATGCTTTTGCATGCTTAAAACAGCATTTTCATCTTGCTTTCAATAAAATTAGCTATTATACATGACAGAAACATGAATATGACAGTTTAAATACTTGAAAACGGTATTTTGTATGCTTTTGCATGCTTAACACAGCAGTTTTATCTTGCTTTCACCAACATTAGCTATTATACACGACAGAAACATGAATATGACAGTTTAAATACTTGAAAACAGCATTTTGTATGTTTTTGCAAGCTGAAAATATCTATTTTATCTTGATTTTGAAAACATAAGCCATTACACACGACATATACATGAATATGACAGTTTAAATACTTGAAAACGGTGTTTTGTATGCTTTTGCATGCTTAAAACAGCAGTTTTATCTTGCTTTCACCAACATTAGCTATTATACACTACAGAAACATAAATATGAGAGTTTAAATACTTGAAAACAGCATTTTGTTTGTTTTTGCAAGCTGAAAACATCTATTTTATCTTGATTTTTGCAAACATAAGCCATTACACACGACATGTACATGAATATGACAGTTTAAATACTTGAAAACGGTGTTTTGTATGCTTTTGCATGCTTAAAACAGCATTTTTATCTTGCTTTTACCAACATTAAGTATTATACACGACAGAAACATGAATATTTCAGTTTAAATACTTGAAAACAGCAATTTGTATGTTTTTGCAAGCTGAAAACAGCTATTTTATCTTGATTTTGCAAACATAAGCCATTACACACGACATATACATGAATATGACAGTTTAAATACTTGAAAAACGGTGTTTTGTATGTTTTTGCATGCTTAAAAACAGCATTTTTATCTTGCTTTCACCAACGTTAGCTATTATACACGACAGAAACATGAATATGACAGTTTAAGTACTTGAAAACAGCATTTTGTATGTTTTTGCAAGCTAAAACCAGCCATTTTTTATCTTGATTTTGCAAACATAAGCCATTACACACCACATATACATGAATATGACAGTTTAAATACTTGAAAACGGTGTTTTGTATGCTTTTGCATGCTTAAAACAGCATTTTTATCTTGCTTTCACCAGCATTAGCTATTATACACGACAGAAACATGAATATGACAGTTTAAATACTTGAAAACGGTATTTTGTATGCTTTTGCATGCTTAAAACAGCATTTTTATTTGCTTTCACCAACATAGCTATTATACACGACAGAAACATGAATATGACAGTTTAAATACTTGAAAACGGTATTTTGTATGCTTTTGCATGCTTAAAACAGTAGTTTTATCTTGCTTTCACCAACATTAGCTATTATGCACGACAGAAACATGAATATGACAGTTTAAATACTTGAAAACAGCATTTTGTATGTTTTTGCAAGCTGAAAACAGCTATTTTATCTTGATTTTGCAAACATAAGCCATTACACACGACATATACATGAATATGACAGTTTAAATATTTGAAAACGGTGTTTTGTATGTTTTTGCATGCTTAAAACAGCATTTTTATCTTGCTTTCACCATTATTAGCTATTATACACGACAGAAACATGAATATGAAAGTTTATGTACTTGAAAACAGCATTTTGTATGTTTTTGCAAGCTGAAAATAGCTATTTTATCTTGATTTTGAAAACATAAGCCACTACACACGACATATATATGAATATGACAGTTTAAATACTTGAAAACGTAGTTTTGTATGCTTTTGCATGCTTAAAACAGCATTTTTATCTTGCTTTCACCAACATTAGCTATTATACAGGACAGAAACATAATTATGACAGTTTAAATACTTGAAAACGGGGTTGTGTATGCTTTTGCATGCTTAAAACAGCATTTTTATCTTGCTTTCACCAACATAAGCTATTAAACACGACAGAAACAAGAATATGACAGTTTATATACTTGAAAACAGCATTTTGTATGTTTTTGCAAGCTGAAAACAGCTATTTTTTCTTGATTTTGCAAACATAAGCCATTACACACGACTTGTACATGAATATGACAGTTTAAATACATGAAAACGGTGTTTTGTAAGCTTTTGCATGCTTAAAACAGCATTTTTATCTTGCTTTCAACAACATTAGCTGTTATATACGACAGAAACATAAATATGACAGTTTAAATACTTGAAAACAGCATTTTGTATGTTTTGCAAGCTGAAAACAGCTATTTTTTCTTGATTTTGCAAACATAAGCCATTACGCACGACATATACATGAATATGATAGTTTAAATACTTGAAAACAGCATTTTGTATGTTTCTGCAAGCTGAAAACAGCTATTTTATCTTGATTTTGCGAACAAAAGCCATTACACACGACATGTACATGGATATGACAGTTTAAATACTTGAAAACGGTGTTTTGTATGCTTTTGCATGCTTAATACAGCATTTTTATCTTACTTTCACCAACATTAGCTATTAAACACGACAGAAACATGAATATGACAGTTTAAATAGTTGAAAACGGTGTTTTGTATGCTTTTGCATGCTTAGAACAGCATTTTTATCTTGCTTTCACCAACATTAGCTATTATACACGACAGAAACATGAATATTTCAGTTTAAATACTTGAAAACAGCATTTTGTATGTTTTTGCAAGCTGAAAACAGCTATTTTACCTTGATTTTGCAAACATAAGCCATTACACACGACATGTACATGAATATGACAGTTTAAATACTTGAAAACGGTGTTTTGTATGCTTTTGCATGCTTAAAACAGCATTTTTATCTTGCTTTTACCAACATTAGCTATTATACACGACAGAAACCTGAATATGACAGTTTAAATACTTGAAAACAACATTTTGTATGTTTTTGCAAGCTGAAAACAGCGATTTTATCTTGATTTTGCAAACATAAGCCATTACGCACGACATGTACATGAATATGACTGTTTAAATACTTGAAAACGGTGTTTTGTATGCTTTTGCATTCTTAAAACACATTTTTATCTTGCTTTCACCAACATTAGCTGTTAAACACGACAGAAACATGAATATGACAGTTTAAATACTTGAAAACGGGGTTGTGTATGCTTTTGCATGCTTAAAACAGCATTTTTATCTTGCTTTCACCAACATAAGCTATTAAACACGACAGAAACAAGAATATGACAGTTTATATACTTGAAAACAGCATTTTGTATGTTTTTGCAAGCTGAAAATATCTATTTTATCTTGATTTTGAAAACATAAGCCATTACACACGACATATACATGAATATGACAGTTTAAATACTTGAAAACGGTGTTTTGTATGCTTTTGCATGCTTAAAACAGCATTTTTATCTTGCTTTCACCAACATTAGCTATTATACACTACAGAAACATAAATATGAGAGTTTAAATACTTGAAAACAGCATTTTGTATGTTTTTGCAAGCTGAAAACAGCTATTTTATCTTGATTTTGCAAACATAAGCCATTACACACGACATGTACATGAATATGACAGTTTATATACTTGAAAACGGTGTTTTGTATGCTTTTGCATGCTTAAAACAGCATTTTTATCTTGCTTTTACCAACATTAAGTATTATACACGACAGAAACATGAATATTTCAGTTTAAATACTTGAAAACAGCATTTTGTATGTTTTTGCAAGCTGAAAACAGCTATTTCATCTTGATTTTGCAAACGTAAGCCATTACACACGACATATACATGAATATGACAGTTTAAATACTTGAAAACGGTGTTTTGTATGTTTTTGCATGCTTAAAACAGCATTTTTATCTTGCTTTCACCAACGTTAGCTATTATACACGACAGAAACATGAATATGACAGTTTAAGTACTTGAAAACAGCATTTTGTATGTTTTTGCAAGCTAAAAACAGCCATTTTTTATCTTGATTTTGCAAACATAAGCCATTACACACGACATGTACATGAATATGACAGTTTAAATACTTGAAAACGGTGTTTTGTATGCTTTTGCATGCTTAAAACAGCATTTTTATCTTGCTTTTACCAACATTAAGTATTATACACGACAGAAACATGAATATTTCAGTTTAAATACTTGAAAACAGCATTTTGTATGTTTTTGCAAGCTGAAAACAGCTATTTCATCTTGATTTTGCAAACGTAAGCCATTACACACGACATATACATGAATATGACAGTTTAAATACTTGAAAACGTAGTTTTGTATGCTTTTGCATGCTTAAAACAGCATTTTTATCTTGCTTTTACCAACATAAGCTATTAAACACGACAGAAACAAGAATATGACAGTTTAAATACTTGAAAACAGCATTTTGTATGTTTTGCAAGCTGAAAACAGCTATTTTTTCTTGATTTTGCAAACATAAGCCATTACACACGACTTGTACATGAATATGACAGTTTAAATACATGAAAACGGTGTTTTGTATGCTTTTGCATGCTTAAAACAGCATTTTTATCTTGCTTTCAACAACATTAGCTGTTATACACGACAGAAACATGAATATGACAGTTTAAATACTTGAAAACAGCATTTTGTATGTTTTGCAAGCTGAAAACAGCTATTTTTTCTTGATTTTGCAAACATAAGCCATTACGCACGACATATACATGAACATGATAGTTTAAATACTTGAAAACAGCATTTTGTATGTTTCTGCAAGCTGAAAACAGCTATTTTATCTTGATTTTGCGAACAAAAGCCATTACACACGACATGTACATGGATATGACAGTTTAAATACTTGAAAACGGTGTTTTGTATGCTTTTGCATGCTTAATACAGCATTTTTATATTATTTTCACCAACATTAGCTATTATACACGACAGAAACATGAATATGACAGTTTAAATAGTTGAAAACGGTGTTTTGTATGCTTTTGCATGCTTAAAACAGCATTTTTATCTTGCTTTCACCAACATTAGCTATTATACACGACAGAAACATGAATATTTCAGTTTAAATACTTGAAAACAGCATTTTGTATGTTTTTGCAAGCTGAAAACAGCTATTTTACCTTGATTTTGCAAACATAAGCCATTACACACGACATGTACATGAATATGACAGTTTAAATACTTGAAAACGGTGTTTTGTATGCTTTTGCATGCTTAAAACAGCATTTTTATCTTGCTTTTACCAACATTAGCTATTATACACGACAGAAACCTGAATATGACAGTTTAAATACTTGAAAACAACATTTTGTATGTTTTTGCTAGCTGAAAACAGCGATTTTATCTTGATTTTGCAAACATAAGCCATTACGCACGACATGTACATGAATATGACTGTTTAAATACTTGAAAACGGTGTTTTGTATGCTTTTGCATTCTTAAAACACATTTTTATCTTGCTTTCACCAACATTAGCTGTTAAACACGACAGAAACATGAATATGACAGTTTAAATACTTGAAAACGGGGTTGTGTATGCTTTTGCATGCTTAAAACAGCATTTTTATCTTGCTTTCACCAACATAAGCTATTAAACACGACAGAAACAAGAATATGACAGTTTATATACTTGAAAACAGCATTTTGTATGTTTTTGCAAGCTGAAAATATCTATGTTATCTTGATTTTGAAAACATAAGCCATTACACACGACATATACATGAATATGACAGTTTAAATACTTGAAAACGGTGTTTTGTATGCTTTTGCATGCTTAAAACAGCATTTTTATCTTGCTTTCACCAACATTAGCTATTATACACTACAGAAACATAAATATGAGAGTTTAAATACTTGAAAACAGCATTTTGTATGTTTTTGCAAGCTGAAAACAGCTATTTTATCTTGATTTTGCAAACATAAGCCATTACACACGACATGTACATGAATATGACAGTTTATATACTTGAAAACGGTGTTTTGTATGCTTTTGCATGCTTAAAACAGCATTTTTATCTTGCTTTTACCAACATTAAGTATTATACACGACAGAAACATGAATATTTCAGTTTTAAATAAAT
>CAWWDY010000017.1:0-54015 GCA_963942605.1 Poecilus cupreus | reverse complement strand
GGTGTTTTTTATGCTTTTGCATGCTTAAAACAGCATTTTTATCTTGCTTTCACCAACATTAGCTATTATACACGACAGAAACATGAATATGACAGTTTAAATACTTGAAAACGGTGTTTTGTATGCTTTTGCATGCTTAAAACAGCATTTTTATCTTGCTTTCACCAACATTAGCTATTATACATGACAGAAATATGAATATGACAGTTTATATACTTGAAAACGCTGTTTTGTATGCTTTTGCATGCTTAAAACAGCATTTTTATCTTGCTTTTACCAACATTAGCTATTATACACGACAGAAACATGAATATGACAGTTTAAAAACTTGAAAACGGTATTTTGTATGCTTTTGCATGCTTAAAACAGCATTTTTATCTTACTTTCACCAACATTAGCTATCATACACGACAGAAACATGAATATGACAGTTTAAATACTTGAAAACAGCATTTTGTATGTTTTTGCAAGCTGAAAACAGCTATTTTATCTTGATTTTGCAAACATAAGCCATTACACACGACATATACATGAATATGACAGTTTAAATACTTGAAAACGGTGTTTTGTATGCTTTTGCAAGCTTAAAATAGCATTTTTATCTTGCTTTCACCAACATTAGCTATTATACACGACAGAAATATGAATATGACAGTTTAAATACTTGAAAACAGCATTTTGTATGTTTTTGCAAGCTGAAAAAAGATATTTTATCTTGATGTTGCAAACATAAGCCATTTCACACGACATATACATGAAAATGACAGTTTAAATACTTGAAAACGGTGTTTTGTATGCTTTTGCATGCTTAAAACAGCATTTTTATCTTGCTTTCACCAACATTAGCTATTATACACGACAGAAACATGAATATGACAGTTTAAAAACTTGAAAACGGTGTTTTGTATGCTTTTGCATGCTTAAAACAGCATTTTTATCTTACTTTCACCAACATTAGCTATTATACACGACAGAAACATGAATATGACAGTTTAAAATACTTGAAAACAGCATTTTGTATATTTTTGCAAGCTGAAAACAGCTATTTTATCTTGATTTTGCAAACATAAGCCATTACACACGACATATACATGAATATGACAGTTTAAAAACTTGAAAAACGGTGTTTTGTATGCTTTTGCAAGCTTAAAACAACATTTTTATCTTGCTTTCCACCAACATTAGCTATTATACATGACAGAAACATGAATATGACAGTTTAAATACTTGAAAACAGCATTTTGTATGTTTTTGCAAGCTGAAAACAGATATTTTATCTTGATGTTGCAAACATAAGCCATTTCACACGACAGAAACATGAATAGACAGTTTATATACTTGAAAACGCTGTTTTGTATGCTTTTGCATGCTCAAAACAGCATTTTTATCTTGCTTTCACCAACATTAGCTATTATACACGACAGAAACATGAATATGACAGTTTAAATACTTGAAAACTGTGTTTTGTATGCTTTTGCATGTTTAAAACAGCATTTTTATCTTGCTTTCACCAACATTAGCTATTATACACGACAGAAACATGAATATGACAGTTTAAATACTTGAAAACGGTGTTTTTTATGCTTTTGCATGCTTAAAACAGCATTTTTATCTTGCTTTTACCAACATTAGCTATTATACACGACAGAAACATGAATATGACAGTTTAAATACTTGTAAACAGCATTTTGTATGTTTTTGCAAGCTGAGAACAGCTATTTTATCTTGATTTTGCAAACATGAGCCATTACACACGACATTTACATGAATATGACAGTTTAAATACTTGAAAACGGTGTTTTGTATGCTTTTGCATGCTTAAAACAGCATTTTTATCTTGCTTTCACCAACATTAGCTATTATACACGATAGAAACATTAATATGACAGTTTAAATACTTGAAAACAGCATTTTGTATGTTTTTGCAAGCTGAAAACAGATATTTTATCTTGATGTTGCAAACATAAGCCATTTCACACGACATATACATGAATATGACAGTTTAAATACTTGAAAACGGTGTTTTGTATGCTTTTGCATGCTTAAAACAGCATTTTTATCTTGCTTTCACCAACATTAGCTATTATACACGACAGAAACATGAATATGACAGTTTAAATACTTGAAAACGGTGTTTTGTATGCTTTTGCATGCTTAAAACAGCATTTTTATCTTGCTTTCACCAACATTAGCTATTATATATGACAGAAACATGAATATGACAGATTAAAAACTTGAAAACGGTGTTTTGTATGCTTTTGCATGCTTAAAACAGCATTTTTATCTTACTTTCACCAACATTAGCTATTATACACGACAGAAACATGAATATGACAGTTTAAATACTTGAAATCAGCATTTTGTATGTTTTTGCAAGCTGAAAACAGCTATTTTATCTTGATTTTGCAAACATAAGCCATTACACACGACATATACATGAATATGACAGATTAAATAATTGAAAACGGTGTTTTGTATGCTTTTGCAAGCTTAAAACAGCATTTTTATCTTGCTTTCACCAACATTGGCTATTATACACGACAGAAACATGAATTTGACAGTTTAAATACTTGAAAACAGCATTTTGTATGTTTTTGCAAGCTGAAAACAGCGATTTTATCTTGATTTTGCAAACATAAGCCATTTCACAGGACATATACATGAATATGACAGTTTAAATACTTGAAAACAGCATTTTGTATGTTTTTGCAAGCTGAAAACAGATATTTTATCTTGATGTTGCAAACATAAGCCATTTCACACGACAGAAACATGAATATGACAGTTTATATACTTGAAAACGCTGTTTTGTATGCTTTTGCATGCTTAAAACAGCATTTTTATATTGCTTTCACCAACATTAGCTATTATACACGACAGAAACATGAATATGACAGTTTAAATACTAGAAAACGGTGTTTTGTATGCTTTGACATGCTTAAAACAGCATTTTTATCTTGCTTTCACCAACATTAGCTATTATACATGACAGAAATATGAATATGACAGTTTATATACTTGAAAACGCTGTTTTGTATGCATTTGCATGCTTAAAACAGCATTTTTATCTTGCTTTCACCAACATTAGCTATTATACACGACAGAAACATGAATATGACAGTTTAAATACTTGAAAACGGTGTTTTGTATGCTTTTGCATGCTTAAAACAGCATTTTTATCTTGCTTTCACCAATATTAGCTATTATACACGACAGAAACATGAACATGACAGTTTAAATACTTGAAAACAGCTATTTTATCTTTATTTTGCAAACATGAGCCATTACACACGACATATACATGAATATGACAGTTTAAATACTTGAAAACGGTGTTTTGTATGCTTTTGCATGCTTAAAACAGCATTTTTATCTTGCTTTCACCAACATTAGCTATTATACACGATAGAAACATGAATATGACAGTTTATATACTTGAAAGCGGTATTTTGTATGCTTTTGCATGCTTAAAACAGCATTTTTATCTTGCTTTCACCAACATTAGCTATTATACACGACAGAAACATGAATATGACAGTTTAAATACTTGAAAACGGTGTTTTGTATGCTTTTGCATGCTTAAAACAGCTTTTTTATCTTGCTTTCACCAAAATTAGCTATTATACATGACAGAAATATGAATATGACAGTTTATATACTTGAAAACGCTGTTTTGTATGCTTTTGCATGCTTAAAACAGCATTTTTATCTTGCTTTCACCAACATTAGCTATTATACACGACAGAAACATGAATATGACAGTTTAAATACTAGAAAACAGCATTTTGTATGTTTTTGCAAGCTGAAAACAGCTATTTTATCTCGATGTTGCAAACATAAGCCATTACACACGACATATACATGAATATGACAGTTTATATACTTGAAAACGGTGTTTTGTATGCTTTTGCAAGCTTAAAACAGCATTTTTATCTTGCTTTCACCAACATTAGCTATTATACACGACAGAAACATGAATATGACAGTTTAAATACTTGAAAACAGCATTTTGTATGTTTTTGCAAGCTGAAAACAGCTATTTTATCTTGATTTTGCAAACATAAGCCATTACATACGACATATACATGAATATGACACTTTAAATACTTAAAAACGGTGTTTTGTATGCTTTTGCAAGCTTAAAACAGCATTTTTATCTTGCTTTCACCAACATTAGCTATTATACACGACAGAAACATGAATATGACAGTTTAAATACTTGAAAACAGCATTTTGTATGTTTTTGCAAGCTGAAAACAGATATTTTATCTTGATGTTGCAAACATAAGCCATTTCACACGACAGAAACATGAATATGACAGTTTATATACTTGAAAACGGTGTTTTGTATGCTTTTGCATGCTTAAAACAGCATTTTTATCTTGCTTTCACCAACATTAGCTATTATACACGACAGAAACATGAATATGACAGATTAAAAACTTGAAAACGGTGTTTTGTATGCTTTTGCATGCTTAAAACAGCATTTATATCTTACTTTCACCAACATTAGCTATTATACACGACAGAAACATGAATATGACAGTTTAAATACTTGAAAACAGCATTTTGTATGTTTTTGCAAGCTGAAAACAGCTATTTTAACTTGATTTTGCAAACATAAGCCATTACACACGACATATACATGAATATGACAGTTTAAATACTTGAAAACGGTGTTTTGTATGCTTTTGCAAGCTTAAAACAGCATTTTGATCTTGCTTTCACCAACATTAGCTATTATACACGACAGAAACATGAATATGACTGTTTAAATACTTGAAAACAGCATTTTGTATGTTTTTGCAAGCTGAAAACAGCTATTTTATCTTGATTTTGCAAACATAAGCCATTACGCACGACATATACATGAATATGACAGTTTAAATACTTAAAAACGGTGTTTTGTATGCTTTTGCAAGCTTAAAACAGCATTTTTATCTTGCTTTCACCAACATTAGCTATTATACAGGACAGAAACATGAATATGACAGTTTAAATACTTGAAAACAGCATTTTGTATGTTTTTGCAAGCTGAAAACAGATATTTTATTTTGATGTTGCAAACATAAGCCATTTCACATGACAAAAACATGAATATGACAGTTTATCTACTTTAAAACGCTGTTTTGTATGCTTTTGCATGCTTAAAACAGCATTTTTATCTTGCTTTCACCAACATTAGCTATTATACACGACAGAAACATGAATATGACAGTTTAAATACTTGAAAACGGTGTTTTGTATGCTTTTACATGCTTAAAACAGCATTTTTATCTTGCTTTCACCAACATTAGATATTATACATGACAGAAATATGAATATGACAGTTTATATACTTGAAAACGCTGTTTTGTATGCATTTGCATGCTTAAAACAGCATTTTTATCTTGCTTTCACCAACATTAGCTATTATACACGACAGAAACATGAATATGACAGTTTAAATACTTGAAAACGGTGTTTTGTATGCTTTTGCATGCTTAAAACAGCATTTTTATCTTGCTTTCACCAACATTAGCTATTATACACGACAGAAACATGAACATGACAGTTTAAATACTTGAAAACAGCATTTTGTATGTTTTTGCAAGCTGAAAACAGCTATTTTATCTTTATTTTGCAAACATGAGCCATTACACACGACATATACATGAATATGACAGTTTAAATACTTGAAAACGGTGTTTTGTATGCTTTTGCATGCTTAAAACAGCATTTTTATCTTGCTTTCACCAACTTGACTAATATACACGACAGAAACATGAATATGACAGTTTAAATACTTGAAAACAGCTCTTTGTATGTTTTTGCAAGCTGAAAACAGCTATTTTCTCTTGATTTTGCAAACATAAGCCATTACACATGACATATACATGAATATTACAGTTTAAATACTTAAAAACGGTGTTTTGTATGTTTTTGCACGCTTAAAACAGCATTTTTATCTTGCTTTTACCAATATTAGCTATTATACACGACAGAAACATGAATATGACAGTTTAAATACTTGAAAACAGCATTTTGTATGTTTTTGCAAGCTGAAAACAGCTATTTTATCTTGATTTTGCAAACATAAGCCATTACACACGACATATACATGAATATGACAGTTTAAATACTTAAAAACGGTGTTTTGTATGCTTTTGCAAGCTTAAAACAGCATTTTTATCTTGCTTTCACCAACATTAGCTATTATATACGACAGAAACATGAATATGACAGTTTAAATACTTGAAAACAGCATTTTGTATGTTTTTGAAAGTTGAAAACAGCTATTTTATCTTGATTTTGCAAACATAAGCCATTACACACGACATATACATGAATATGACAGTTTAAATACTTGAAAACTGTGTTTTGTATGCTTTTGCAAGCTTAAAACAGCATTTTTATCTTGCTTTCACCAACATTAGCTATTATACACGACAGAAACATGAATATGACAGTTTAAAAACTTGAAAACGGTGTTTTGTATGCTTTTGCATGCTTAAAACAGCATTTTTATCTTACTTTCACCAACATTAGCTATTATACACGACAGAAACATGAATATGACAGTTTAAATACTTGAAAACAGCATTTTGTATGTTTTTGCAAGCTGAAAACAGCTATTTTATCTTGATTTTGCAAACATAAGCCATTACACACGACATATACATGAATATGACAGTTTAAATACTTAAAAACGGTGTTTTGTATGCTTTTGCAAGCTTAAAACAGCATTTTTATCTTGCTTTCACCAACAATAGCTATTATACACGACAGAAACATGAATATGACAGTTTAAATACTTGAAAACAGCATTTTGTATGTTTTTGCAAGCTGAAAACAGCTATTATATCTTGATTTTGCAAACATAAGCCATTACACATGACATATACATGAATATGACAGTTTAAATACTTGAAAACGGTGTTTTGTATGCTTTTGCATGCTTAAAACAGCATTTTTATCTTGCTTTCACCAACATTAGCTTTTATACATGACAGAAATATGAATATGACAGTTTATATACTTGAAAACGCTGTTTTGTATGCTTTTGCATGCTTAAAACAGCATTTTTATCTTGCTTTCTCCAACATTAGCTATTATACACGACAGAAACATGAATATGACAGTTTAAATACTTGAAAACGGTGTTTTGCATGCTTTTGCATGCTTAAAACAGCATTTTTATCTTGCTTTCACCAACTTTAGCTAATATACACGACAGAAACATGAATATGACAGTTTAAATACTTGAAAACAGCTCTTTGTATGTTTTTGCAAGCTGAAAACAGCTATTTTCTCTTGATTTTGCAAACATAAGCCATTACACATGACATATACATGAATATTACAGTTTAAATACTTAAAAACGGTGTTTTGTATGCTTTTGCACGCTTAAAACAGCATTTTTATCTTGCTTTCACCAATATTAGCTATTATACACGACAGAAACATGAATATGACAGTTTAAATACTTGAAAACAGCATTTTGTATGTTTTTGCAAGCTGAAAACAGCTATTTTATCTTGATTTTGCAAACATAAGCCATTACACACGACATATACATGAATATGACAGTTTAAATACTTAAAAACGGTGTTTTGTATGCTTTTGCAAGCTTAAAACAGCATTTTTATCTTGCTTTCACCAACATTAGCTATTATATACGACAGAAACATGAATATGACAGTTTAAATACTTGAAAACAGCATTTTGTATGTTTTGAAAGTTGAAAACAGCTATTTTATCTTGATTTTGCAAACATAAGCCATTACACACGACATATACATGAATATGACAGTTTAAATACTTGAAAACTGTGTTTTGTATGCTTTTGCAAGCTTAAAACAGCATTTTTATCTTGCTTTCACCAACATTAGCTATTATACACGACAGAAACATGAATATGACAGTTTAAATACTTGAAAACAGCATTTTGTATGTTTTTGCAAGCTGAAAACAGATATTTTATCTTGATGTTGCAAACATAAGCCATTTCACACGACAGAAACATGAATATGACAGTTTATATACTTGAAAACGGTGTTTTGTATGCTTTTGCATGCTTAAAACAGCATTTTTATCTTGCTTTCACCAACATTAGCTATTATACACGACAGAAACATGAATATGACAGATTAAAAACTTGAAAACGGTGTTTTGTATGCTTTTGCATGCTTAAAACAGCATTTATATCTTACTTTCACCAACATTAGCTATTATACACGACAGAAACATGAATATGACAGTTTAAATACTTGAAAACAGCATTTTGTATGTTTTTGCAAGCTGAAAACAGCTATTTTAACTTGATTTTGCAAACATAAGCCATTACACACGACATATACATGAATATGACAGTTTAAATACTTGAAAACGGTGTTTTGTATGCTTTTGCAAGCTTAAAACAGCATTTTGATCTTGCTTTCACCAACATTAGCTATTATACACGACAGAAACATGAATATGACTGTTTAAATACTTGAAAACAGCATTTTGTATGTTTTTGCAAGCTGAAAACAGCTATTTTATCTTGATTTTGCAAACATAAGCCATTACGCACGACATATACATGAATATGACAGTTTAAATACTTAAAAACGGTGTTTTGTATGCTTTTGCAAGCTTAAAACAGCATTTTTATCTTGCTTTCACCAACATTAGCTATTATACACGACAGAAACATGAATATGACAGTTTAAATACTTGAAAACAGCATTTTGTATGTTTTTGCAAGCTGAAAACAGATATTTTATCTTGATGTTGCAAACATAAGCCATTTCACATGACAAAAACATGAATATGACAGTTTATCTACTTTAAAACGCTGTTTTGTATGCTTTTGCATGCTTAAAACAGCATTTTTATCTTGCTTTCACCAACATTAGCTATTATACACGACAGAAACATGAATATGACAGTTTAAATACTTGAAAACGGTGTTTTGTATGCTTTTACATGCTTAAAACAGCATTTTTATCTTGCTTTCACCAACATTAGATATTATACATGACAGAAATATGAATATGACAGTTTATATACTTGAAAACGCTGTTTTGTATGCATTTGCATGCTTAAAACAGCATTTGTATCTTGCTTTCACCAACATTAGCTATTATACACGACAGAAACATGAATATGACAGTTTAAATACTTGAAAACGGTGTTTTGTATGCTTTTGCATGCTTAAAACAGCATTTTTATCTTGCTTTCACCAACATTAGCTATTATACACGACAGAAACATGAACATGACAGTTTAAATACTTGAAAACAGCATTTTGTATGTTTTTGCAAGCTGAAAACAGCTATTTTATCTTTATTTTGCAAACATGAGCCATTACACACGACATATACATGAATATGACAGTTTAAATACTTGAAAACGGTGTTTTGTATGCTTTTGCATGCTTAAAACAGAATTTTTATCTTGCTTTCACCAACTTGACTAATATACACGACAGAAACATGAATATGACAGTTTAAATACTTGAAAACAGCTCTTTGTATGTTTTTGCAAGCTGAAAACAGCTATTTTCTCTTGATTTTGCAAACATAAGCCATTACACATGACATATACATGAATATTACAGTTTAAATACTTAAAAACGGTGTTTTGTATGTTTTTGCACGCTTAAAACAGCATTTTTATCTTGCTTTCACCAACAATAGCTATTATACACGACAGAAACATGAATATGACAGTTTAAATACTTGAAAACAGCATTTTGTATGTTTTTGCAAGCTGAAAACAGCTATTATATCTTGATTTTGCAAACATAAGCCATTACACATGACATATACATGAATATGACAGTTTAAATACTTGAAAACGGTGTTTTGTATGCTTTTGCATGCTTAAAACAGCATTTTTATCTTGCTTTCACCAACATTAGCTATTATACATGACAGAAATATGAATATGACAGTTTATATACTTGAAAACGCTGTTTTGTATGCTTTTGCATGCTTAAAACAGCATTTTTATCTTGCTTTCTCCAACATTAGCTATTATACACGACAGAAACATGAATATGACAGTTTAAATACTTGAAAACGGTGTTTTGCATGCTTTTGCATGCTTAAAACAGCATTTTTATCTTGCTTTCACCAACTTTAGCTAATATACACGACAGAAACATGAATATGACAGTTTAAATACTTGAAAACAGCTCTTTGTATGTTTTTGCAAGCTGAAAACAGCTATTTTCTCTTGATTTTGCAAACATAAGCCATTACACATGACATATACATGAATATTACAGTTTAAATACTTAAAAACGGTGTTTTGTATGCTTTTGCACGCTTAAAACAGCATTTTTATCTTGCTTTCACCAATATTAGCTATTATACACGACAGAAACATGAATATGACAGTTTAAATACTTGAAAACAGCATTTTGTATGTTTTTGCAAGCTGAAAACAGCTATTTTATCTTGATTTTGCAAACATAAGCCATTACACACGACATATACATGAATATGACAGTAGTAGTGTGTAATGCCACTATCCCAGACAGACACTTGGCCTTTCACTTTGGGGTGTCCCTGAGATTTAATTAATTAGACTTTTGTGTGTGACGTAGACTTGTGGAATTTTGTTTTTGGAACAAATATTTCTGGGGAATATCTAATTAGGTTATAATTTGTTTTGTGAAATGTTTGAGGTGTGACGTAGGAGTGTGGATATTTTTGGGATAAATTATTAGGATATAATTTATTAATAATAACTTGGAATATTTTTACTAAATTATTTATTAATAACAATAATAATAATTTACAACACAAATAATTATAAGAATAAGTGATTACAACTAAACATGTACATATGCAGCAACAAATAATAACACAATGCAAAATAAACAACAAAACCTTTACAATAAAACATGTTAAACTCTTCATATGTAGCAACAAATGATAACACAATGCAAAATAAACAACAAAACCTTTCCAATGTAAAACTCTACCACAGTTTCGTTATTGACAATTTTACTAGACTTAATATAACATGGACTTGAATTCATTATTAATTATATGAATACAACACAAATCAATATAAAAATATGCGATTACAAATAAACAAGAACGTATGCACCAACAAATAATCATGCAGCACAGAACTACACAGGAAACACTTTCAAGATTGTCGCACGTAAAACACACCACACCACACGTTTCAGCAGACAGAAAGCGACTGAATCGAATTCCTCCCCCACCACTTAGCCTGAGCGCCGAGCGTCTGCGCTTCTTCGACTTGACTTTAAAATTTTCCGTTATTAACTTGAAATTGGGAAGTTTAGTGTATTATGAAAAACTGATTTCACTTATCTGATTGTACTTCGTAGATCAATAGATAACCATTTCTTAATTATACGGAACTATAGGGGATTTCTTATATATAAGTTGTAATAAAATTTTTATTTTTAGTATACAGTTTTTTCTGTTTATCTTTCAATTCTGTCATGGCTTCTTCTACACCTGACGTAGATATCGAAATCCAACCTCATGAAGATGTTTCAATGAAATTTTTAAAACCGAAAATCAGAGTATTGGAAAACATAGTGGTAAGGAAACCGGGCGAAGTTAAGTCAGTAGCTTCAACATCTGGTACGATATATTGTATTAATAACTTGAACCTCTCTGAAGATGATACTCAACAAACACTGGATTTAGATCTGTTGGAAGATTTCGATACTTTTTCTGGCATAAAGACACCAGTAAACACAGTTTTCCAAGTTACTTCAGACGGTTCTGAGGATGATGAACAAGTATCGCGTCCAAAGAAACGTTGTGTGAGACGTATTTCTACATCAAACAATGAATTAAGTGAACTGCACGGGCATTCGTTCATACTATCCGATGACGATGTCGAAGAAATGGAAGAAGACCTAGTGCCTGATGACGATGAAGATGAGCTATTTAACAATAGATACTTGAACCTGCTGCTAGGTTCAGCGGAGGTTACTAGCTACGCACTTCCTCGCAATAAATGTATTCGTGACAATAACGATCGCCTTCTCGATGTGTTCACGCTGCCTTTGAACACAAAAAATAGAGTTTTTATAGCTGTAGGTGTAGATCCCAACCCCATTATGCGAGTTGTAGTGAGAATCGTGGGTGATGTTATTCAAAAAAAATATGTGGACATATACGACTTTGAAATATTTCTAAATTATTTAAAAAATGTGGAATTAAAGAAAGATTGCAATTTGGGGGAAATGAATCGAGTATTCAGAATAGGTGAATTAGATTTAAGTTTAATACCTGGTGAACAATTAAAATGTAAATATATGAGACAGTGTTTGGTTTTGAATAAAGAAATTATTTTTAATATAATTAGATTGGGACATATAGTTAAGCGGTATGTAGTTGATTATAATGTGAAATATACTGATTTAAATATCGAATACAAAAAATTTTTACAAGATGTTGTAATTAATAGTTTAAGATATAGGTTAAGTATAGAAGAGAGTTTGTATGAATGTATTTATATCAATAATGTATGTTTTAAAAATATTTTAAATGATTTATATATTTATTATAAAAATAAGACGACGAAAGATGTAGAATGTGTACAGAAATTTATCATGGAAAACCAAAAATACATTATTTAAAAGTCATTATGTTTTACAGCCCTAATGCATTTCCTAAATTTGGTAAAATTCCAAATGACAGTTGTAGAATGTGTACAGAAATTTATAATGGAAAACCAGAAATATATTATTTAAAAGTCATTTTGTCTTTACTGTCTTAATGTATTTCCTAAATTTGGTAAAATTCCAGGCGAAAGTTGTTTACAATAGGTAATAATGAGGTAGGTATTAAACCATATATATATATATATATATAGCTGTAAATAACAAATATTGTTAGTATTCTTACATCTATCAGTTGTGTTAATAACTATGGAGCAAGAAAATTTTGATAACTTTTTTCGTATCTGCGAAGAAATTATTGACTCTTCTCTATCAACGAGTGTATCTCAACGAGAGGAAGATAATATAGAGCAAGAAAATTTTAATAACTTTTTTCGCGTCTGTGAAGAAATAATTGACACTTCTTTATCATCGAGTGATAATCAGCGAGAAGAAGATTCTAATTCATCTTTACAAACTTGTGCAAGTGATAATAGTTTACAAACCGGCCGTGGTGAAGTTTCAGAAAATGCACGTTTTAATATTATTTCCGATATAGAGAAACATGTAAAACATTTCAATTTGACTGGGCGAAGAATTTCATTTATGCTAAATGATCCGTCAGAAGAAGAAAACTCAGTAACCTGGTTCTACGAAGGTGTTAAAAGTGTTGTGGAATATGCTGTTGAAAATGCTAATCCGTCTGATTATGTTGGATTTGTTTTCCGCACGCCGAGACTAGAAAATGAGCCAGGCTGGTTAAGCTTTAGACGTGTAGATCAGCTGCATATTGATGTTGTTTGGGAAGCTTTGGAAAAAATACTTCAAAGCAATAAAGAAATTTTTTCTGATGGTCAATTTGTTATAGAAATGACCAAGGTATGTTCACCTTCAGGATGTGGAAGATTAAAGGGGCATGGTCTTTCCTACGCCGAATTTTGCAATAAGAAAAGAGGTGTAATAGACATAATTAATAAAGATATTTTTTGTTTACCTCGTGCACTTGTTGTAGCAGAATCGTTGCTAAAAAACGAAGCTTGTTTTAAGGATCTGGTGAGTGACAAACACGGGATACAAACTTCAAGAACGCATGAATTATTGTCAAAGGCTGGTGTGAACATAAATAGTAATGGTGCTGGTATTCTTGAACTTACAGAATTCCAACGCTATTTTATTCAGTATAACATATGTGTATATGAATACAATGGTAAAGGAAGTGTAATATTTGAAGGTGCAAAAGGAAAAAATCTTCCAAGACTGAACCTTTTGTATCATCAAAACCATTACACTGTAATTAAAAGTTTAACAGCAACATTCTCATGCCGTTACTTTTGTGAGCAGTGTCATGTTCGTTATTATGTAAGGACTGGTCATTCCTGTGAAAATATCTGTTCTTATTGTAAACATTCTCCAGCGTGCTTACCCGTTCGAAAAATGACAGATTGTGATAGTTGTAACAGAAAATTCAGAGGACAAAACTGCTACAATAATCATAAGATAACAGTGTGTCAGAAACTACAAAAGTGCCCCCATTGTCTTAAAGTGTACCAAATAAAGAAAAACAGACAACATATTTGTGGTGAAATATATTGTAAAATATGTGAAAATTATAAAAATCCAGGACATTTGTGCTACATTTTAAAAGACACTTCTCAATTAAAAGAAAATAATTTATTCGTGTATTATGACTTTGAAACTCGACAGGAAAAAAGTGTAGGTGAACACGAATGCGAACATGAAGTTAATCTATGTGTAGTGCAGCAATCGTGTTCTGATTGTAGCAACATAACCGATATAAAACAACTATGTAACAAGTGTGGTATTCGCGAACATATTTTTATTAACGAGCCCGTTAAAAATTTTTTAAGTTATATATTACTTCCCCGAACTTCTTTTTCTTCAGTTATATGTATAGCACATAACGCCAGATCTTTCGATTGTCAATTTATTTTGAAATATTTAGTAGAGGAACAAAATGTTAAACCAACTTTAATTTTGAATGGTTCAAAAATAATGATGATGAAAATTAACAACATAAAATTTATAGACTCTATTAATTACCTTCCAATGTCATTAGCTGCTTTACCAAAAGCATTAGATTTACCGCTTTCCTTAAAAAAGGGGTATTTTCCCCATTTTTTTAATACAGAACAAAATTTAAATTATATCGGACCGTTACCTCCTGCTAAATATTATGGTGTTGATACTATGTCTATTTCTGCAAGAAAAAGTTTTTTGGATTGGTACAATGAACAGGTTGAAGGAAATGCCGTATTCAATATGGAGAAAGAGATTATTGAGTATTGCAAGTCCGACGTCGATATTTTGCGTCGCGCATGTGAAAAGTTTCGCGCAACTTTTATACAAGATTGCAAGGTATGTCCTTTCTCTGAAGCAGTAACTATTGCCTCTGCATGTAACCGTGTTTTCCGGCGCTTATTTTTGAAATCAAACACAATCGGTATTATACCACAAAAAGGGTATAGACTAAAAGACAATCAATCGAAAATAGCTTTAATGTGGCTAATACATCAGGAAAACGTACGGGGAATTCAAATTCAGCATGCAGGAAATAGTACAGAAGCTGTTATTGAAAATAAATTTAGAGTAGACGGTTACTACGCACCAACTAAATTAGTTTTCGAATTTTTGGGTTGTTTTTGGCACGGCTGTGTTTTATGTTATAGAACCAATAGAGACAAAGAACTTTTTAACAGTAGCAAAGAAACTTTAGAACTTAGATATCAAAGTACTATAGAAAAATTAAACAAAATTCAAAATTTAGGGTACACTGTTATAAAAATATGGGAATGTGAATTTATAAAAGAATTAAAAGACGATAAAAATTTAAATATGTTGCTTAGTAACCATGACACTTTAAAAAATTTACCTTTGCAAGCGCGCGATGCATTTTTCGGTGGACGGACGGGCAATACCATGTTGTACAAAAAAATTGAGAACAATGAAAAAATTAAGTATGTTGATGTATGTTCTCTGTATCCATACATTTGCAAATACGGAAAATTTCCAATTGGGCATCCTAAAATTTTCATAGGTGAAGAGTGTAATAATTTGTGTCCAAATAATAATATTGATAAAGTAGAAGGATTAATTAAATGTACTGTTTTACCACCTAATGATATTTTTCACCCTGTTCTACCACGAAAGGCACACGGAAAACTAATGTTTGTATTATGTCGGTTATTTTGTGACGAATTAAACCAAAATGATTGCTCGCATACAGAATCAGAAAGACAATTTATTGGTACTTGGGTAGCTGACGAAGTGCGTTGCGCCGTCTCCGTCGGGTACAAAATTATTCAAGTGCACGAGGTGTGGCAGTACGAAGTAACTGTTTATGATAGAGAGACTAAAACAGGTGGTTTATTTGTGGATTTCATAAACACTTTTGTTAAAATGAAACAAGAAGCCTCCGGATATCCTGCTGAGTGTATTGATGACAAAACAAAAGCGGAGTATATTAAAGATTATTATACTAATGAAGGAATTCAACTCGATCCGACTCAGATTGAAAAGAATGCAGGCAAAAGATCAATTGCAAAACTAATGTTGAATTCATTTTGGGGTAAGTAAATATATTTTAAAATCTTTTCACAATACTAATGATTATTTTCTCTTCAACAGGTAAATTTGCTCAAGCAGAGAACAATACCGCTACGTCTATAGTTTCTTCCGCAGAAGGTTTATACGAAATTCTAGCTAACCCAGCTATGACTGTAAACCGGATTATTCCAGCAGGGGATGAGATGGTGTACGTAAACTGGGTGCGTGAAGAAGAGGCTATAGAACAGCTGAAAACAGTGAATGTCGTCATCGCAGCGTACACAACAGCGCAGGCTCGTTTACGGTTGTACGAATTTTTGGTACCCCTGGATCGTAAGGTATTGTATTACGACACAGATTCTATTATCTATTGCCATACTCCTGGAGAATATGAACCACCAACAGGTAATTTCCTTGGTGATCTCACTGATGAATTAACTTGTTATGGTACAGGCAGTTATATAACAGAATTTGTGTGCGGGGGTCCCAAAAATTATGCGTACAAAGTTTTATCACCCGAAACTAATGTGACAAATGAAGTTTGCAAAGTGAAAGGTTTCACTCTAAACTATACAAATTCTAAAATAATTAACTTTGACTGTCTAAAATTATTAGTATTTAATGAAAATATGAATAATGTTGTTTTATATTCCAATAATATTAGATGTAATGTTAATCATAGTGTTATAACAAAGAAAGAAAAGAAAACATTTAGTATTAAGTTTATGAAACGTAGGTTAATAAATAATGTAAATAGTGTTCCTTATGGTAAGAAAATGAGATATATGTAATATATAATTTGTACTTTTAATTGGTTTAATGTTTGATAGCTTTTAAGATAAATATATTTTTTAAATTTTTGTATTTGTTATTTTAGGAATATGAAATAAAAAATATTTTAAAATTAAAGTTTTTTATTAAAATAATAATGATACAAATATCTTATAAACCTGTCATTCTCATATTTGATATATCCGTTAAACAATTTCAAAAAATCATAATGTGTATAATTATTAATTCTGAATAGTAGATATACTAAACAATAATATCCACAAACTGTTGAGCTGTATTCCTGTAATGGTAATGTATTATATGTCCATGATTTTGTATTTCTTCTTAAAAAATGTATATGTTCCTGTATGAACGGCTCTCGACCGTAACTATCAAAATACATTCCTTTCCCATTTCGGTCAATAAAAACTGCTATCCAATGAGTCCCGGGCAACGAATCAGGGTCTGTGTTGACAATAAGAGCACATGGAAAATTCACATGAAGAGGTAGCCTATTTGCCGCGTATACTCCATGATGTTTTACGCTTGTAAAGTAATTACGAAATATTTGTTCAATGCATGAAGCATTCATTTTCTAAATTTGTTTTTACACAACGAAGACTTCTCTCTAAATGACTGAAATAATAATATTATTTTGTTTTATGGGTATTTTTGAAATAAAATAAATATATTTATAAACTAATCACAACTTTATTTTCTATTATAATATTACTATTACAAATTTATACATAAAGTAGTAACAAAATACATAATTTTTTAGAATAATACAAACAATAGTATTTATTTTAATAATTAACTACCATAATCTGCAATAACATTTCTATTTTTATCAATTTCAATAATATTGTCAAATTCAGCATATATAACACAATTGATTGTTTGTGAAAGTGCACCAGCAAACCCAACTTCTATCCTCAAGGACCCATGACGCGTTAAATTCCAGTGTAACATCGAATTGGCCGACAAGTCAGGCGTAAGGTCAAATGCTGTTAAACAATATCCTTTAGGGTAGCTTTCTCTATCAATTTCGTTTCCACTGTTTGAAAAATGTATACCTGTGCCCGAAAATAATGTATTATACATTTGAATGTACGCAGTTTTGTCTCCAAACGAAGGTTGTAGTGGTTTTGCCGGTAATTGTTGACCGTTTACGCACAACGATAAATAATTTATATTAAAATTTTCAAAATTGAACGGATTACTTTTAATATCACCGTTAAAAGCTTTGTTAGATACAAAACCGATTATACATCTTTTCGGAAGCTGACCCAAGAAAATATTGTCTAGTGATTTTCCTTGAATTCCAGATGGAATGGTAATTGCTTTCACTTCAGCCCTCGTAATCGGGTACTTAGCAGTGTTTATCTCCAGTGCTTTGTTGTGAGCAAGTAAAATACTCGGATTTAATTTGACTCGACGGACAAGTAATGTGGCTTCATTTATTTGTACTTTATAATCTGTGCCGGTAGAAATTAATTGAAAATTATCGCGCGAGCGGACTAACCTCACACGCATTTCGACACCATTAATTAAAAATTTTTCCTGATTAAATATATCTGCATGTAGATGTCCGATTAAATCAACACTTTTACTTTTTTCGATAAATTTTTGACGTTTGTTGAATCCAGAATTGCCTCCAATATCAGTATTATTCATTTTCCCAGCTGTGTCGGTATACCATAAAGATGAAGTAAGATGTGAATTTTTAGCATCTTTACCATAATTCAAGAGGGTCTCTATGTATGCTCTATATGCATAAGTATTATTTGGTGGAGATACGAGTTTCTGATTTAAATACACATCAACTTGACTAAAAATTGAATGAAGCCAGTTGTTGATAGGCCCCACATTATCAGTTTCAAGTAACGGCGTGTTATCAGATTTAGTAATTTTTACATTTAAATACAACATGGTTTGTGATAAATCTAAATATTCTTCTCCATGTCCTGGTATTACAAATTCTAGGGGTCCATCTTCAGTAATCGATGATAGAGGTTTATAATTTACCCACTGACCACTTTCAATGCTTGTCTGAGTAGGCGGAAGCGCAAATAAATCTAATTCCGTTTTAACACATTCACAGGATTGGGCGTGTAAAAATGCCATTTTAATCAAATATGTCTATGGCTCTAGCTTGTTTCTTGTTCTTTACTCTAACAGGTGTAGTTTTAGAATGAACGTGTTTCTTATTTAATCGTTTCTTTTTATATCCAGACCCACTAATTATTTTTTCAATTTTATCTTCTGCTTTACGTTTTAAATTAATCCCCGCTTCTGAAATACGTTGTTTGAATGAGTCTTTCACTGGACGATTTTCACTTAAGTCCCCCAAAAATTCTATTCCTGTACTTAGAGCTTGTTTACCAACTGCTCCAACACCTTTTCTAATTAATGGCATAATGCTTCTAAACAATCCACTAAAGAAACTTCCTAAGCCATGTCCTCTCTGAAATTGATTCCCTTTAAACACTGTACCTATGCCGCTTCCGGCTTGTAAATTGTAATATTCTTGATACGGACAAGTTTTCATTGTGCAGACCGTCGAAAATGAAGTTTAACGCATAACGTTCCGAATTGAAATGGTGTTGTTTGGCCATCATTGCATCTTATATCAATTTCAATGTTTGAAAATTCCCTTCTTAAAACGGGGACGAAATGTGGTTGCGCATAGCTGATCATTTTATTTGATCCAAATACATATTTTTCAGTGTTAACATGCACAATTCTTAAAAGCTGTGTTACTACATCTCCTACGAACTGAGGTTCAATGATATCGCAGTATATATATAGTTGCGGTGGAATACCCAACATCACATTAGGTAAATTAATAGATGTTTTTTGCTGATATATGTCAGCAAATGGTGAATACCCCAGTTGAAGTGCTAATCTTGGTGACAGTTTTAATGAGGATACATCTGAATGTTTAACTTTTAATTCCACACGTTTTTCATCTTTATTATGATGAAATGCTACATATTTATTAACGTCTTCGTTCGAATTCATTTCATGTAATACAGCATCAACGCTTTCATAATTTTTTGATGATATTTTTCCTTGTTCAATAGATACTTTTATACTTTTTTCGTTCTTATTTTCTTTTTTTATCAAAATACTAACTTTATTTTCACGTTCATTGACATTATAAATAGTGCATGGATAAATAATTTCTGATAACGCTACCTCCCAAGCCCCTTCTAACTTGATATTGTGTGGTAATTGGGTTATGAATCGTGCAGTTGTATTACTGGGAAAATATTTCATTGAACTATTACTAGGGAGTGTAATAAAAAATTCTTTATCATTCATTATTCAACAAATTAATACGGTTTGCAGGTATCCACGAATTAAATTTATTGCTATAACCTTTCCACTTGACGAGTACTTTCTTTCTACTGCCGGTTCCTTTTGTTTCCAATATTTTATCTATTTTATAAGTTGTATCAGATGTTACATAAACATGTTGTAATTCAGATTCATAAAAAGTGCCCTCTATTAGCTCATTATTTAAATCTTTTAATTTGTAAACTATCGGATTTCTTTTTTTAACTCCACAAATTTTAAATAATTCTTCACTCCAGTTAGTCTCGTAGCCTTTTTCAAATATATGTTTATATTTAGAAATTCTAACCATATCCCCTATTTTAAATTTTTGACTTTGTTTTTTCCCATTTTGTATTTTTTCATACTGATTTCTCCATACGTCTAATATATTATGCTCATTTACCTCGCAAGGTGCTATTTGAATTGAACGGTGTTTTGATTTGTTATATGCTGAGACAAGATTTTGTAATACATCTATATATTTATATGTGTTTTTATAAGTAAAGTAACGGTACATTTTAGTTTTCAATGTTCTGTTAAATCTTTCTACAAAACATGCTTTTACATCTGGATTGTGAGTTACATAAAATCGTATATTATTTTCTTTTAAAAATGATTTTACTGACTTTGCAATAAATTCTGAACCCTTGTCTGTCTGTAAATAAAGAGGTTTTCGTTTTCTAAATATTTGTTTAAATGCTGCAATAACAGAAGCTGGTGTCTTGTTTTTCAAAGGAATTGCCCATGAATATCGGCTGAATACATCAATTACTGTTAAAATGTATTTATAATTATCGTTAAAACGACTCAACTTTCTCATATCATTAAGATCTGCCTGCCAGAGGGCATTTATATTTGACACTTTATATTTATTCCTCGGAAAATGTTTCCGAACGGGTTTATGCAGTGTATATGTATCTTGTGAGCTAATCCATTTTTGTATTTTATTAACATCATATTTCCCTTTTACAGAGTTAAATAGATTACGGGCACCTGAAAAACCAGCGGGATGTGACGGATCAAAATAAATCTTAGCTAGTGCCTTATTCATTTTAGAATCTAAATCGTTTCCACTCAATTCGTTTAGCTTTTGTAGCTTCCGAGTCGGCCTCGTACGGATCGTCGTTAGTGTTTGTTGATTCTCTTTTACTTGTATCACTTTTATTTAGAATAGATTTGGCTTGAAATAGTTTCCTTCTTTGTGGATTATTAATTAATTCTAGAGGAATATTAAGAGTTTTTAATATACCTGCAAAAGCTTCCCACCCAATAGGGTTGCTATACTTTCTATGTCTTACAATATCACCAACTAAATCTGAGATATTTGAATTAGGTATTTGTATATTATTTATCGTAACAACACCTTTCTCATCCCAATTAATTATATCTTTATTCAACTTAAGTTTTTGTACTAATAAACGGGCTTTATTTTGGCGTGATTTAGGAATAATATTTATTATATTTTCTGTGTCATCCGGTTTCTCTAGCTGTAATTTTGGTTCTGCACTAATATCGTTTTCAACAGGTATTTTTATAGGCTCTCTGGATTGTTTTTGAAAGTGTAAATATCTTTGTAAAATTTCTTGATATAAAGTCCATTTTTCATATTCGGGCAAATTTGAATTTAAAACATTTTTCATGTCCTTATCAAGTTGACTAGATATATCATTTTGATTATTGTTCCGTAAACGACTTAAGTTTTCAGGTGTTATTAAAACCATCTTTTTAGCATGCTCCATTATTATTTTTTAATTAAACTACTTAGAACTCCTGTTATAAGCGGTGCTAATAGGAAAGGTAAGAATGCTCCACCGGACTGAACTAATACACGTTTCTTTTTTTTCCAATTTTCTCCACGTTTCGTAAGTTTTCTTAAAATATTTTTATGTCGTTTAAGATCAGTCTGTTGTTTTCTACTGAGACAAATTTTACCATGTAAAATATTATAAACACATTCACAGATACATTTAACTGAATTGCAGTCCGTGTTTTTAAGTAATGCTAGTCTATATTTTGGTTTTAGTTTATGCAGAGCTCGAAGTAATTCTGCGTTGTCTATCACAGTTTTGCTCATTTTTATGATATAATGTCGGGTATATTTGTGCTACCGTATTTATACTTTTTTCGCGGTAGATAAACATATGTCAATCCGTCACGTGACGTACGAAAGCGTAGCCAGTCGGGCGTATTTTGTTTAAGGTCAAAAATTAAATATCCATGAGGTTCAGATGTTGCATCACAATAAGCTTCCTGTACAAATTTAATATTTTCTGGAAATACTTGTCTTGATAGATGCATAATTTGTGCTTTATCGCGAGGATTTTTGAAATAAATTATATAATTTGCATTAAGAGATATATCCCTTTGACCTTTTCCTTGATGAAATAAATTTTGAGTAAGAAAAAACACGGATAAATTTTTATGATGCGACCATTTTGTAAATATATCTACAACTCTATCGTCCGCTTCTCTCATTAAGTCATCTATTATAATTAACTGAGGATTTTTTCCATCAATATTTTCCACATCAGGTAGTCCTTCAAGAAATTCTACGTTTTGAATTGTACTGTATAAATTTTGCCAAGTTCCGTAATGCCAACAAATTTTTGAAAACACTGTATCACTCAAATCGCTTATATTAGATATAAAGTTATTGACAAAGTAGGATTTCCCACTGCCTGAGGGGCCTGCAATTATGGCAGAAAAAGGATGTTTAAATCTCGTGCACATGTTTTCTATATAATGGTTAATAATATACTGCTGGAACAAAAGAATAACCAAAGATTTATAATACTAATATTTTTAAAATTTATTATTGGAATTATCAACAGGTATTTAAATTAGAATATACATATATATTACAATTTTATAAAATTTATTTAAATAATATACATATCGTTACAATCAAATACATACATATTAATAATAAATATATTACATTTGAACAAATTCTACTAGTCTGGCTTTTTTACCCATAACACCGTAATCTTTCAACCCAGTATATTTTAAACCCAAACTAGAAACAGATTTTCTCAAATCACTTAATTCTACATCTGTTAAGGTATCGAATCGTCCTGGAAGATATGTAGCAAATTCTTCACATTCGGCAATGATTTTTCTACCAAATCCAGTGCTGACAGCTTTGATATCTATCAGTTTATAAGTCTTGTTTATTTCTAATTCAGTTAATTTTCGTCGGGGTTTGATGTTAGTTAACTGCCCTTTCTCATTCAGCTTATTAAAATCCATTTCTAACAACAAACATATGATTAATATATAGTTTATATAGGATATGCAAAATAGTTTTACCTTTTTCTTACTGTTGAACCTGACCTTACTGTTCGAGTGTTTAAACTGTTTAAATTTTAACAAAATCCATCCATTTATATACAACTTACTCGTATTTCACTTTTAAAATTTGAAAATAAATTGTTTAGTTTTATTTAAAAATAGGTTTATCTAATGATCTACGAAGTACAATCAGATAAGTGAAATCAGTTTTTCATAATACACTAAACTTCCGAATTTCAAGTTAATAACGGAAAATTTTAAAGTCAAGTCGAAGAAGCGCAGACGCTCGGCGCTCAGGCTAAGTGGTGGGGGAGGAACTCGATTCAGTCGCTTTCTGTCTGCTGAAACGTGTGGTGTGGTGTGTTTTACGTGCGACAATCTTGAAAGTGTTTCCTGTGTAGTTCTGTGCTGCATGATTATTTGTTGGTGCATACGTTCTTGTTTATTTGTAATCGCATATTTTTATATTGATTTGTGTTGTATTCATATAATTAATAATGAATTCAAGTCCATGTTATATTAAGTCTAGTAAAATTGTCAATAACGAAACTGTGGTAGAGTTTTACATTGGAAAGGTTTTGTTGTTTATTTTGCATTGTGTTATCATTTGTTGCTACATATGAAGAGTTTAACATGTTTTATTGTAAAGGTTTTGTTGTTTATTTTGCATTGTGTTATTATTTGTTGCTGCATATGTACATGTTTAGTTGTAATCACTTATTCTTATAATTATTTGTGTTGTAAATTATTATTATTATTAATAATAAATAATTTAGTAAAAATATTCCAAGTTATTAAAACAAGTCCATGTTATATTAAGTCTAGTAAAATTGTCAATAACGAAACTGTGGTAGAGTTTTACATTGGAAAGGTTTTGTTGTTTATTTTGCATTGTGTTATCATTTGTTGCTACATATGAAGAGTTTAACATGTTTTATTGTAAAGGTTTTGTTGTTTATTTTGCATTGTGTTATTATTTGTTGCTGCATATGTACATGTTTAGTTGTAATCACTTATTCTTATAATTATTTGTGTTGTAAATTATTATTATTATTATTAATAAATAATTTAGTAAAAATATTCCAAGTTATTAAAAATAAATTATATCCTAATAATTTATCCCAAAAATATCCACAGTCCTACGTCACACCTCAAACATTTCACAAAACAAATTATAACCTAATTAGATATTCCCCAGAAATATTTGTTCCAAAAACAAAATTCCACAAGTCTACGTCACACACAAAAGTCTAATTAATTATATCTCAGGGACACCCCAAAGTGAAAGGCACAAGTGTCTGTCTGGGATAGTGGCATTACACACTACTGAAATGACGATAAAATTGCTGTTTTAAACTTGCAAAAACATAGAAAAACGCTGTTTTGAACTATTCAAACTGACAAATTCAGGTTTCTTTCGTGCGAAACGGCGATTTATGAGAAATGACGATAAAATTGCTGTTTTAAACTTGCAAAAACATAGAAAAACGCTGTTTTCAACTATTCAAACTGACAAATTCATGTTTCTTTCGTGTGAAACGGCGATTTATGAGAAATGACGATAAAATTGCTGTTTTAAACTTGCAAAAACATAGAAAAACGCTGTTTTCAACTATTCAAACTGATAAATTCATGTTTCTTTCGTGCGAAACGCCGATTTATGAGAAATGACTATAAAATTGCTGTTTTAAACTTGCAAAAACATAGAAAAACGCTGTTTCCAACTATTCAAACTGATAAATTCATGTTTCTTTCGTGCGAAACGGCGATTTATGAGAAATGACGATAAAATTGCTGTTTTAAACTTGCAAAAACATAGAAAAACGCTGTTTTTAAAAATTCAAACTGATAAATTCATGTTTCTTTTGTGCGAAACGGTGATTTATGAGAAATGACGATAAAATTGCTGTTTTAAACTTGCAAAAACATAGAAAAACGCTGTTTTGAACTATTCAAACTGACAAATTCAGGTTTTTTTGTGCAAAACGGTGATTTATGAGAAATGACGATAAAATTGCTGTTTTAAACTTGCAAAAACATAGAAAAACGCTGTTTTGAACTATTCAAACTGACAAATTCATATTTCTTTCGTGCGAAACGGCGATTTATGAGAAATGACGATAAAATTGCTGTTTTAAACTTACAAAAACATAGAAAAACGCTGTTTTCAACTATTCAAACTGATAAATTCATGTTTCTTACGTTCGAAACGGTGGATTTATGTGAAATCACGATAAAACTGCTGTTTTAAACTTGCAAAAACATAGAAAACGCTGTTTTAAACTATTCAAACTGATAAATTCATGTTTCTTTCGTGCGAAACGCCGATTTATGAGAAATGACCATAAAATTGCTGTTTTAAACTTGCAAAAACATAGAAACACGCTGTTTTCAACTATTTAAACTGATAAATTAATGTTTCTTTCGTGTGAAACGGCGATTTATGAGAAATGACGATAAAATTGCTGTTTTAAACTTGCAAAAACATAGAAAAACGCTGTTTTCAACTATTCAAACTGATAAATTTATGTTTCTTTCGTGCGAAACGGCGATTTATGAGAAATGACGATAAAATTGCTGTTTTAAACTTGCAAAAACATAGAAAAACGCTGTTTTCAACTATTCAAACTGATAAATTTATGTTTCTTTCGTGCGAAACGGCGATTTATGAGAAATGACGATAAAATTGCTGTTTTAAACTTGCAAAAACATAGAAAAACGCTGTTTTCAACTATTTAAACTGATAAATTCATGTTTCTTTCGTGAGAAATGGCGATTTATGAGAAATGACTATAAAATTGCTGTTTTAAACTTGCAAAAACATAGAAAAACGCTGTTTTCAACTATTCAAACTTATAAATTTATGTTTCTTTCGTGCGAAACGGCGATTTATGAGAAATGACGATAAAATTGCTGTTTTAAACTTGCAAAAACATAGAAAAACGCTGTTGTCAACTATTCAAACTGATAAATTCATGTTTCTTTCGTGCGAAACGGCGATTTATGAGAAATGACGATAAAATTGCTGATTTAAACATGCAAAAACATAGAAAAACGCTGTTTTTAACTATTCAAACTGATAAATTCAGGTTTCTTTCGTTCGAAACGGTGGATTTTTGTGAAATCACGATAAAACTGCTGTTTTAAACTTGCAAAAACATAGAAAAACGCTGTTTTCAACTATTCAAACTGATAAATTCATGTTTCTTTCGTGCGAAAGGGCGATTTATGAGAAATGACGATAAAATTGCTGTTTTAAACTTGCAATAACATAGAAAAACGCTGTTTTCAACTATTCAAACTGATAAATTCATGTTTCTTTCGTGCGAAAGGGCGATTTATGAGAAATGACGATAAAATTGCTGTTTTAAACTTGCAAAAACATAGAAAAACGCTGTTGTCAACTATTCAAACTGACAAATTCATGTTTCTTTCGTGCGAAACGGCGATTTATGAGAAATGACGATAAAATTGCTGTTTTAAACTTGCAAAAACATAGAAAAACGCTGTTTTGAACTATTCAAACTGATAAATTCAGGTTTCTTTTGTGCGAAACGGCGATTTATGAGAAATGACGATAAAATTGCTGTTTTAAACTTGCAAAAACATAGAAAAACGCTGTTTTCAACTATTCAAACTGATAAATTTATGTTTCTTTCGTGCGAAACGGCGATTTATGAGAAATGACGATAAAATTGCTATTTTAAACTTGCAAAAACATAGAAAAACGCTGTTTTCAAATATTCAAACTGATAAATTTATGTTTCTTTCGTGCGAAACAGCGATTTATGAGAAATGACAATAAAATTGCTGTTTTAAACTTGTAAAAACATAGAAAAACGCTGTTTTCAACTATTTAAACTGATAAATTCATGTTTCTTTCGTGCGAAACGGCGATTTATGAGAAATGACGATAAAATTGCTGTTTTAAACTTGCAAAAACATAGAAAAACGCTGTTTTCAACTATTCAAACTGATAAATTTATGTTTCTTTCGTGCGAAACGGCGATTTATGAGAAATGACGATAAAATTGCTGTATTAAACTTGCAAAAACATAGAAAAACGCTGTTGTCAACTATACAAACTGATAAATTCATGTTTCTTTCGTGCGAAACGGCGATTTATAAGAAATGACGCCAAAATTGCTGATTTAAACTTGCAAAAACATAGAAAAACGCTGTTTTTAACTATTCAAACTGATAAATTAAGGTTTCTTTCGTTCGAAACGGTGGATTTTTGTAAAATCACGATAAAACTGCTGTTTTAAACTTGCAAAAACATAGAAAAACGCTGTTTTGAACTATTCAAACTGACAAATTCATGTTTCTTTTGTGCGAAACGGCGATTTATGAGAAATGACGATAAAATTGCTGTTTTAAACTTGCAATAACATAGAAAACGCTGTTTTCAACTATTCAAACTGACAAATTCATGTTTCTTTCGTGTGAAACGGCGATTTATGAGAAATGACGATAAAATTGCTGTTTTAAACTTGCAAAAACATAGCAAAACGCTGTTTTGAACTATTCAAACTGACAAATTCATGTTTCTTTCGTGTGAAACCGCGATTTATGAGAAATGACGATAAAATTGCTGTTTTAAACTTGCAAAAACATAGAAAAACGCAGTTTTCAACTATTCAAACTTATAAATTCATGTTTCTTTCGTGCGAAACGGCTATTTGTGAGAAATGACGATAAAATTGCTGTTTTAAACTTGAAAAAATATAGAAAAACGCTATTTTCAACTATTCAAACTGATAAATTCATGTTTCTTTCGTGCGAAACGGCGATTTATGAGAAATGACGATAAAATTGCTGTTTTAAACTTGCAAAAACATAGCAAAACGCTGTTTTGAACTATTCAAACTGACAAATTCATGTTTCTTTCGTGTGAAACCGCGATTTATGAGAAATGACGATAAAATTGCTGTTTTAAACTTGCAAAAACATAGAATAGCGCTGTTTTCAACTATTCAAACTTATAAATTCATGTTTCATTCGTGCGAAACGGCTATTTATGAGAAATGACGATAAAATTGCTGTTTTAAACTTGAAAAAATATAGAAAAACGCTATTTTCAACTATTCAAACTGATAAATTCATGTTTCTTTCGTGCGAAACGGCGATTTATGAGAAATGACGATAAAATTGCAGTTTTAAACTTGCAAAAACATAGAAAAACGCTGTTTTGAACTACTCAAACTGACAAATTCATGTTTCTTTCGTGCGAAACGGCGATTTATGAGAAATGACGATAAAATTACTGTTTTAAACTTGCAAAAACATAGAAAAACGCTGTTCTTAACTATTCAAACTGATAAATTCAGGTTTCTTTCGTGCGAAACGGCGATTTATGAGAAATGACGATAAAATTGCTGTTTTAAACTTGCAAAAACATAGCAAAACGCTGTTTTGAACTATTCAAACTGACAAATTCATGTTTCTTTCGTGCGAAACGGCGATTTATAAGAAATGACGCCAAAATTGCTGATTTAAACTTGCAAAAACATAGAAAAACGCTGTTTTTAACTATTCAAACTGATAAATTAAGGTTTCTTTCGTTCGAAACGGTGGATTTTTGTGAAATCACGATAAAACTGCTGTTTTAAACTTGCAAAAACATAGAAAAACGCTGTTTTGAACTATTCAAACTGACAAATTCATGTTTCTTTTGTGCGAAACGGCGATTTATGAGAAATGACGATAAAATTGCTGTTTTAAACTTGCAATAACATAGAAAACGCTGTTTTCAACTATTCAAACTGACAAATTCATGTTTCTTTCGTGTGAAACGGCGATTTATGAGAAATGACGATAAAATTGCTGTTTTAAACTTGCAAAAACATAGCAAAACGCTGTTTTGAACTATTCAAACTGACAAATTCATGTTTCTTTCGTGTGAAACCGCGATTTATGAGAAATGACGATAAAATTGCTGTTTTAAACTTGCAAAAACATAGAAAAACGCGGTTTTCAACTATTCAAACTTATAAATTCATGTTTCTTTCGTGCGAAACGGCTATTTGTGAGAAATGACGATAAAATTGCTGTTTTAAACTTGAAAAAATATAGAAAAACGCTATTTTCAACTATTCAAACTGATAAATTCATGTTTCTTTCGTGCGAAACGGCGATTTATGAGAAATGACGATAAAATTGCTGTTTTAAACTTGCAAAAACATAGCAAAACGCTGTTTTGAACTATTCAAACTGACAAATTCATGTTTCTTTTGTGTGAAACCGCGATTTATGAGAAATGACGATAAAATTGCTGTTTTAAACTTGCAAAAACATAGAATAGCGCTGTTTTCAACTATTCAAACTTATAAATTCATGTTTCATTCGTGCGAAACGGCTATTTATGAGAAATGACGATAAAATTGCTGTTTTAAACTTGAAAAAATATAGAAAAACGCTATTTTCAACTATTCAAACTGATAAATTCATGTTTCTTTCGTGCGAAACGGCGATTTATGATAAATGACGATAAAATTGCAGTTTTAAACTTGCAAAAACATAGAAAAACGCTGTTTTGAACTACTCAAACTGACAAATTCATGTTTCTTTCGTGCGAAACGGCGATTTATGAGAAATGACGATAAAATTACTGTTTTAAACTTGCAAAAACATAGAAAAACGCTGTTCTTAACTATTCAAACTGATAAATTCAGGTTTCTTTCGTGCGAAACGGCGATTTATGAGAAATGACGATAAAATTGCTGTTTTAAACTTGCAAAAACATAGCAAAACGCTGTTTTGAACTATTCAAACTGACAAATTCATGTTTCTTTCGTGCGAAACGGCGATTTATGAGAAATGACGATAAAATTGCTGTTTTAAACTTACAAAAACATAGAAAAACGCTGTTTTCAACTATTCAAACTGATAAATTCATGTTTCTTACGTTCGAAACGGTGGATTTTTGTGAAATCACGATAAAACTGCTGTTTTAAACTTGCAAAAACATAGAAAAACGCTGTTTTAAACTATTCAAACTGATAAATTCATGTTTCTTTCGTGCGAAACGCCGATTTATGAGAAATGACCATAAAATTGCTGTTTTAAACTTGCAAAAACATAGAAACACGCTGTTTTCAACTATTTAAACTGATAAATTAATGTTTCTTTCGTGTGAAACGGCGATTTATGAGAAATGACGATAAAATTGCTGTTTTAAACTTGCAAAAACATAGAAAAACGCTGTTTTCAACTATTCAAACTGATAAATTTATGTTTCTTTCGTGCGAAACGGCGATTTATGAGAAATGACGATAAAATTGCTGTTTTAAACTTGCAAAAACATAGAAAAACGCTGTTTTCAACTATTCAAACTTATAAATTTATGTTTCTTTCGTGCGAAACGGCGATTTATGAGAAATGACGATAAAATTGCTGTTTTAAACTTGCAAAAACATAGAAAAACGCTGTTGTCAACTATTCAAACTGATAAATTCATGTTTCTTTCGTGCGAAACGGCGATTTATGAGAAATGACGATAAAATTGCTGATTTAAACTTGCAAAAACATAGAAAAACGCTGTTTTTAACTATTCAAACTGATAAATTCAGGTTTCTTTCGTTCGAAACGGTGGATTTTTGTGAAATCACGATAAAACTGCTGTTTTAAACTTGCAAAAACATAGAAAACGCTGTTTTGAACTATTCAAACTGACAAATTCATGTTTCTTTCGTGCGAAACGGCGATTTATGAGAAATGACGATAAAATTGCTGTTTTAAACTTGCAATAACATAGAAAAACGCTGTTTTCAACTATTCAAACTGATAAATTCATGTTTCTTTCGTGCGAAAGGGCGATTTATGAGAAATGACGATAAAATTGCTGTTTTAAACTTGCAAAAACATAGAAAAACGCTGTTGTCAACTATTCAAACTGACAAATTCATGTTTCTTTCGTGCGAAACGGCGATTTATGAGAAATGACGATAAAATTGCTGTTTTAAACTTGCAAAAACATAGAAAAACGCTGTTTTGAACTATTCAAACTGATAAATTCAGGTTTCTTTTGTGCGAAACGGCGATTTATGAGAAATGACGATAAAATTGCTGTTTTAAACTTGCAAAAACATAGAAAAACGCTGTTTTCAACTATTCAAACTGATAAATTTATGTTTCTTTCGTGCGAAACGGCGATTTATGAGAAATGACGATAAAATTGCTATTTTAAACTTGCAAAAACATAGAAAAACGCTGTTTTCAACTATTCAAACTGATAAATTTATGTTTCTTTCGTGCGAAACAGCGATTTATGAGAAATGACAATAAAATTGCTGTTTTAAACTTGTAAAAACATAGAAAAACGCTGTTTTCAACTATTTAAACTGATAAATTCATGTTTCTTTCGTGCGAAACGGCGATTTATGAGAAATGACAATAAAATTGCTGTTTTAAACTTGCAAAAACATAGAAAAACGCTGTTTTCAACTATTCAAACTGATAAATTTATGTTTCTTTCGTGCGAAACGGCGATTTATGAGAAATGACGATAAAATTGCTGTATTAAACTTGCAAAAACATAGAAAAACGCTGTTGTCAACTATACAAACTGATAAATTCATGTTTCTTTCGTGCGAAACGGCGATTTATAAGAAATGACGCCAAAATTGCTGATTTAAACTTGCAAAAACATAGAAAAACGCTGTTTTTAACTATTCAAACTGATAAATTAAGGTTTCTTTCGTTCGAAACGGTGGATTTTTGTGAAATCACGATAAAACTGCTGTTTTAAACTTGCAAAAACATAGAAAAACGCTGTTTTGAACTATTCAAACTGACAAATTCATGTTTCTTTTGTGCGAAACGGCGATTTATGAGAAATGACGATAAAATTGCTGTTTTAAACTTGCAATAACATAGAAAACGCTGTTTTCAACTATTCAAACTGACAAATTCATGTTTCTTTCGTGTGAAACGGCGATTTATGAGAAATGACGATAAAATTGCTGTTTTAAACTTGCAAAAACATAGCAAAACGCTGTTTTGAACTATTCAAACTGACAAATTCATGTTTCTTTCGTGTGAAACCGCGATTTATGAGAAATGACGATAAAATTGCTGTTTTAAACTTGCAAAAACATAGAAAAACGCAGTTTTCAACTATTCAAACTTATAAATTCATGTTTCTTTCGTGCGAAACGGCTATTTGTGAGAAATGACGATAAAATTGCTGTTTAAACTTGAAAAAATATAGAAAAACGCTATTTTCAACTATTCAAACTGATAAATTCATGTTTCTTTCGTGCGAAACGGCGATTTATGAGAAATGACGATAAAATTGCTGTTTTAAACTTGCAAAAACATAGCAAAACGCTGTTTTGAACTATTCAAACTGACAAATTCATGTTTCTTTCGTGTGAAACCGCGATTTATGAGAAATGACGATAAAATTGCTGTTTTAAACTTGCAAAAACATAGAATAGCGCTGTTTTCAACTATTCAAACTTATAAATTCATGTTTCATTCGTGCGAAACGGCTATTTATGAGAAATGACGATAAAATTGCTGTTTTAAACTTGAAAAAATATAGAAAAACGCTATTTTCAACTATTCAAACTGATAAATTCATGTTTCTTTCCTGCGAAACGGCGATTTATGAGAAATGACGATAAAATTGCAGTTTTAAACTTGCAAAAACATAGAAAAACGCTGTTTTGAACTACTCAAACTGACAAATTCATGTTTCTTTCGTGCGAAACGGCGATTTATGAGAAATGACGATGAAATTACTGTTTTAAACTTGCAAAAACATAGAAAAACGCTGTTCTTAACTATTCAAACTGATAAATTCAGGTTTCTTTCGTGCGAAACGGCGATTTATGAGAAATGACGATAAAATTGCTGTTTTAAACTTGCAAAAACATAGAAAAATGCTTTTCAACTATTCAAACTGATAAATTTATGTTTCTTTCGTGCGAAACGACGATTTATGAGAAATGACGATAAAATTGCTGTTTTAAACTTGCAATAACATAGAAAACGCTGTTTTCAACTATTCAAACTGACAAATTCATGTTTCTTTCGTGTGAAACGGCGATTTATGAGAAATGACGATAAAATTGCTGTTTTAAACTTGCAAAAACATAGCAAAACGCTGTTTTGAACTATTCAAACTGACAAATTCATGTTTCTTTCGTGTGAAACCGCGATTTATGAGAAATGACGATAAAATTGCTGTTTTAAACTTGCAAAAACATAGAATAGCGCTGTTTTCAACTATTCAAACTTATAAATTCATGTTTCATTCGTGCGAAACGGCTATTTATGAGAAATGACGATAAAATTGCTGTTTTAAACTTGAAAAAATATAGAAAAACGCTATTTTCAACTATTCAAACTGATAAATTCATGTTTCTTTCGTGCGAAACGGCGATTTATGAGAAATGACGATAAAATTGCAGTTTTAAACTTGCAAAAACATAGAAAAACGCTGTTTTCAACTATTCAAACTGATAAATTTATGTTTCTTTCGTGCGAAACGGCGATTTATGAGAAATGACGATAAAATTGCTGTTTTAAACTTGCAAAAAAAAGAAAAACGCTGTTTTCAACTATTTAAACTGATAAATTCATGTTTCTTTCGTGCGAAACGGCGATTTATGAGAAATGACGATAAAATTGCTGTTTTAAACTTGCAAAAACATAGAAAAACGCTGTTTTCAACTATTCAAACTGATAAATTTATGTTTCTTTCGTGCGAAACGGCGATTTATGAGAAATGACGATAAAATTGCTGTTTTAAACTTGCAAAAAATAGAAAAACGCTGTTTTCAACTATTTAAACTGATAAATTCATGTTTCTTTCGTGCGAAACGGCGATTTATGAGAAATGACGATAAAATTGCTGTTTTAAACTTGCAAAAACATAGAAAAACGCTGTTTTGAACTACTCAAACTGACAAATTCATGTTTCTTTCGTGCGAAACGGCGATTTATGAGAAATGACGATAAAATTACTGTTTTAAACTTGCAAAAACATAGAAAAACGCTGTTGTTAACTATTCAAACTGATAAATTCAGGTTTCTTTCGTGCGAAACGGCGATTTATGAGAAATGACGATAAAATTGCTATTTTAAACTTGCAAAAACATAGAAAAACGCTGTTTTCAACTATTCAAACTGATAAATTTATGTTTCTTTCGTGCGAAACGGCGATTTATGAGAAATGACGATAAAATTGCTGTTTTAAACTTGCAAAAACATAGAAAAACGCTGTTGTCAACTATTCAAACTGATAAATTCATGTTTCTTTCGTGAGAAACGGCGATTTATGAGAAATGACGATAAAATTGCTGATTTAAACTTGCAAAAACATAGAAAAACGCTGTTTTTAACTATTCAAACTGATAAATTCAGGTTTCTTTCGTTCGAAACGGTGGATTTTTGTGAAATCACGATAAAACTGCTGTTTTGAACCATGAAAAACATAGAAAAACGCTGTTTTGAACTATTCAAACTGACAAATTTATGTTTCTTTCGTGCGAAACGGCGATTTATGAGAAATGACGATAAAATTGCTGTTTTAAACTTGCAATAACATAGAAAAACGCTGTTTTCAACTATTCAAACTGATAAATTCATGTTTCTTTCGTGCGAAACTGCGATTTATGAGAAATGACGATAAAATTGCTGTTTTAAACTTGCAAAAACATAGAAAAACGCTGTTTTCAACTATTCAAACTGACAAATTCATGTTTCTTTCGTGTGAAACGGCGATTTATGAGAAATGACGATAAAATTGCTGTTTTAAACTTGCAAAAACATAGAAAAACGCTGTTTTCAACTATTCAAACTGATAAATTCATGTTTCTTTCGTGCGAAACGCCGATTTATGAGAAATGAACATAAAATTGCTGTTTTAAACTTGCAAAAACATAGAAAAACGCTGTTTCCAACTATTCAAACTTATAAATTCATGTTTCTTTCGTGCGAAACGGCTATTTATGAGAAATGACGATAAAATTGCTGTTTTAAACTTGAAAAAATATAGAAAAACGCTAATTTCAACTATTCAAACTGATAAATTCATGTTTCTTTCGTGCGAAACGGCGATTTATGAGAAATGACGATAAAATTGCTGTTTTAAAATTGCAAAAACATAGAAAAACGCTGTTTTGAACTACTCAAACTGACAAATTCATGTTTCTTTCGTGCGAAACGGCAATTTATGAGAAATGACGATAAAATTACTGTTTTAAACTTGCAAAAACATAGAAAAACGCTGTTGTTAACTATTCAAACTGATAAATTCAGGTTTCTTTCGTACGATACGGCGATTTATGAGAAATGACGATAAAATTGCTATTTTAAACTTGCAAAAACATAGAAAAACGCTGTTTTCAACTATTCAAACTGATAAATTTATGTTTCTTTCGTGCAAAAGGGCGATTTATGAGAAATGACGATAAAATTGCTGTTTTAAACTTGCAAAAAATAGAAAAACGCTGTTTTCAACTATTTAAACTGATAAATTCATGTTTCTTTCGTGCGAAACGGCGATTTATGAGAAATGACGATAAAATTGCTGTTTTAAACTTGCAAAAACATAGAAAAACGCTGTTTTCAACTATTCAAACTGATAAATTTATGTTTCTTTCGTGCGAAACGGCGATTTATGAGAAATGACGATAAAATTGCTATTTTAAACTTGCAAAAACATAGAAAAACGCTGTTTTCAACTATTCAAACTGATAAATTTATGTTTCTTTGGTGCGAAACGGCGATTTATGAGAAATGACGATAAAATTGCTGTTTTAAACTTGCAAAAACATAGAAAAACGCTGTTTTCAACTATTTAAACTGATAAATTCATGTTTCTTTCGTGCAAAACGGCGATTTTTGTGAAATCACGATAAAACTGCTGTTTTTAACTTGAAAAACATAGAAAAACGCTGTTTTGAACTATTCAAACTGACAAATTCATGTTTCTTTCGTGCGAAACGGCGATTTATGAGAAATGACGATAAAATTGCTGTTTTAAACTTGCAATAACATAGAAAAACGCTGTTTTCAACTATTCAAACTGATAAATTCATGTTTCTTTCGTGCGAAACTGCGATTTATGAGAAATGACGATAAAATTGCTGTTTTAAACTTGCAAAAACATAGAAAAACGCTGTTTTGAACTATTCAAACTGACAAATTCATGTTTCTTTCGTGCGAAACGGCGATTTATGAGAAATGACGATAAAGTTGCTGTTTTAAACTTGCAAAAACATAGAAAAACGCTGTTTTGAACTATTCAAACTGACAAATTCAGGTTTCTTTCGTGCGAAACGGCGATTTATGAGAAATGACGATAAAATTGCTGTTTTAAACTTGCAAAAACATAGAAAAACGCTGTTTTCAACTATTCAAACTGATAAATTCATGTTTCTTACGTTCGAAACGGTGGATTTTTGTGAAATCACGATAAAACTGCTGTTTTAAACTTGCAAAAACATAGAAAAACGCTGTTTTAAACTATTCAAACTGATAAATTCATGTTTCTTTCGTGCGAAAGCCGATTTATGAGAAATGACCATAAAATTGCTGTTTTAAACTTGCAAAAACATAGAAAAACGCTGTTTTCAACTATTTAAACTGATAAATTAATGTTTCTTTTGTGCGAAACGGCGATTTATGAGAAATGACGATAAAATTGCTGTTTTAAACTTGCAAAAACATAGAAAAACGCTGTTTTCAACAATTCAAACTGAGAAATTTATGTTTCTTTCGTGCGAAACGGCGATTTATGAGAAATGACGATAAAATTGCTGTTTTAAACTTTCAAAAACATAGAAAAACGCTGTTTTCAACTATTCAAACTGATAAATTCATGTTTCTTTCGTGCGAAACGGCGATTTATGAGAAATGACGATAAAATTACTGTTTTAAACTTGCAAAAACATAGAAAAACGCTGTTTTCAACTATTCAAACTGATAAATTCATGTTTCTTTCGTGCGAAACGGCGATTTATGAGAAATGACGATAAAATTGCTGTTTTAAACTTGCAAAAACATAGAAAAACGCTGTTTTCAACTATTCAAACTGACAAATTCATGTTTCTTTCGTGTGAAACGGCGATTTATGAGAAATGACGATAAAATTGCTGTTTTAAACTTGCAAAAACATAGAAAAACGCTGTTTTCAACTATTCAAACTGATAAATTCATGTTTCTTTCGTGCGAAACGCCGATTTATGAGAAATGACCATAAAATTGCTGTTTTAAACTTGCAAAAACATAGAAAAACGCTGTTTCCAACTATTCAAAGTGATAAATTCATGTTTCTTTCGTGCGAAACGGCGATTTATGAGAAATGACGATAAAATTGCTGTTTTAAACTTGCAAAAACATAGAAAAACGCTGTTTTTAATATTCAAACTGATAAATTCATGTTTCTTTTGTGCGAAACGGTGATTTATGAGAAATGACGATAAAATTGCTGTTTTAAACTTGCAAAAACATAGAAAAACGCTGTTTTGAACTATTCAAACTGACAAATTCAGGTTTTTTCGTGCAAAACGGTGATTTATGAGAAATGACGATAAAATTGCTGTTTTAAACTTGCAAAAACATAGAAAAACGCTGTTTTGAACTATTCAAACTGACAAATTCATGTTTCTTTCGTGCGAAACGGCGATTTATGAGAAATGACGATAAAATTGCTGTTTTAAACTTACAAAAACATAGAAAAACGCTGTTTTCAACTATTCAAACTGATAAATTCATGTTTCTTACGTTCGAAACGGTGGATTTTTGTGAAATCACGATAAAACTGCTGTTTTAAACTTGCAAAAACATAGAAAAACGCTGTTTTAAACTATTCAAACTGATAAATTCATGTTTCTTTCGTGCGAAACGCCGATTTATGAGAAATGACCATAAAATTGCTGTTTTAAACTTGCAAAAACATAGAAACACGCTGTTTTCAACTATTTAAACTGATAAATTAATGTTTCTTTCGTGCGAAACGGCGATTTATGAGAAATGACGATAAAATTGCTGTTTTAAACTTGCAAAAACATAGGAAAACGCTGTTTTCAACAATTCAAACTGAGAAATTTATGTTTCTTTCGTGCGAAACGGCGATTTATGAGAAATGACGATAAAATTGCTGTTTTAAACTTGCAAAAACATAGAAAAACGCTGTTTTCAACAATTCAAACTGATAAATTCATGTTTCTTTCGTGCGAAACGGCGATTTATGAGAAATGACGATAAAATTACTGTTTTAAACTTGCAAAAACATAGAAAAACGCTGTTTTCAACTATTTAAACTGATAAATTTATGTTTCTTTCGTGCGAAATGTCGATTTATGGGAAATGACTATAAAATTGCTGATTTAAACTTGCAAAAACATAGAAAAACGCTGTTTTTAACTATTCAAACTGATTAATTCAGGTTTCTTTCGTTCGAAACGGTGGATTTTTGTGAAATCACGATAAAACTGCTGTTTTAAACTTGCAAAAACATAGAAAAACGCTGTTTTGAACTATTCAAACTGACAAATTCATGTTTTTTTCGTGCGAAACGGCGATTTATGAGAAATGACGATAAAATTGCTGTTTTAAACTTGCAAAAACATAGAAAAACGCTGTTTTGAACTATTCAAACTGACAAATTCATGTTTCTTTCGTGCGAAACGGCGATTTATGAGAAATGACGATAATATTGCTGTTTTAAACTTGCAAAAACATAGATAAACGCTGTTTTCTACTATTCAATCTGATAAATTCAGGTTTCATTCGTTCGAAACGGTGGATTTTTGTGAAATCACGATAAAACTGCTGTTTTAAACTTGCAAAAACATAGAAAAACGCTGTTTTGAACTATTCAAACTGACAAATTCAAGTTTCTTTCGTGCGAAACGGCGATGTATGAGAAATGACGATAAAATTGCTGTTTTAAACTTGCAAAAACATAGAAAAACGCTGTTGTTAACTATTCAAACTGATAAATTCAGGTTTCTTTCGTGCGAAACAGCTATTTATGAGAAATGACGATAAAATTGCTGTTTTAAACTTGCAAAAACATAGAAAAACGCTGTTTCCAACAATTCAAACTGAGAAATTTATGTTTCTTTCGTGCGAAACGGCGATTTATGAGAAATGACGATAAAATTGCTGTTTTAAACTTGCAAAAACATAGAAAAACGCTGTTTTCAACTATTCAAACTGATAAATTCATGTTTCTTTCGTGCGAAACGGCGATTTATGAGAAATGACGATAAAATTGCTGTTTTAAACTTGCAAAAACATAGAAAAACGCTGTTTTGAACTATTCAAACTGACAAATTCATGTTTCTTTCGTGCGAAACGGCGATTTATGAGAAATGACGATAAAATTGCTGTTTTAAACTTGCAAAAACATAGAAAAACGCTGTTTTGAACTATTCAAACTGATAAATTCATGTTTCTTTCGTGCGAAACGGCGATTTATGAGAAATGACGATAAAATTGCTGTTTTAAACTTGCAAAAACATAGAAAAACGCTGTTGTTAACTATTCAAACTGATAAATTCAGGTTTCTTTCGTGCGAAACGGCGATTTATGAGAAATGACGACAAAATTGCTGATTTAAACTTGCAAAAACATAGAAAAACGCTGTTTTGAACTATTCAAACTGACAAATTCATGTTTCTTTCGTGCGAAACGGCGATTAATGAGAAATGACGATAAAATTGCTGTGTTAAACTTGCAAAAACATAGAAAACGCTGTTTTGAACTATTCAAACTGACAAATTCATGTTTCTTTCGTGCGAAACGGCGATTTATGAGAAATGACGATAAAATTGCTGTTTTAAACTTGAAAAAACATAGAAAAACGCTGTTGTTAACTATTCAAACTGATAAATTCAGGTTTCTTTCGTGCGAAACGGCGATTTATGAGAAATGACGACAAAATTGCTGATTTAAACTTGCAAAAACATAGAAAAACGCTGTTTTCCACTATTGAAACTGACAAAATCATGTTTCTTTCCTGAGTCACGGCGATTTATGAGAAATGACGATAAAATTGCTGTTTTAAACTTGCAAAAACATAGAAAAACGCTGTTTTCAACAATTCAAACTGATAAATTCATGTTTCTTTCGTGCGAAACTTCGATTTATGAGAAATGACGATAAAATTGCTGTTTTAAACTTGCAAAAACATAGAAAAACGCTGTTTTTAACTATTCAAACTGATAACTTCAGGTTTCTTTCGTTCGAAACGGTGGATTTTTGTGAAATCACGATAAAACTGCTGTTTTAAACTTGCAAAAACATAGAAAAACGCTGTTTTGAACTATTCAAACTGACAAATTCATGTTTCTTTCGTGCGAAACGGCGATTTATGAGAAATGACGATAAAATTGCTGTTTTAAACTTGCAAAAACATAGAAAAACGCTGTTTTCAACTATTCAAACTGATAAATTCATGTTTCTTTTGTGCGAAACGGCGATTTATGAGAAATGACGATAAAATTGCTGTTTTAAACTTGCAAAAACATAGAAAAACGCTGTTTTCAACTATTCAAACTGATAAATTCATGTTTATTTCGTGCGAAACGGCGATTTATGAGAAATGACGATAAAATTGCTGTTTTAAACTTGCAAAAACATAGAAAAACGCTGTTTTTAACTATTCAAACTGATAAATTCAGGATTCTATCGTTCGAAACGGTGGATTTTTGTGAAATCACGATAAAACTGCTGTTTTAAACTTGCAATAACATAGAAAAACCGTGTTATGAACTATTCAAACTGACAAATTCATGTTTCTTTCGTGCGAAACGGCGATTTATGAGAAATGACGATAAAATTGCTGTTTTAAACTTGCAAAAACATAGAAAAACGCTGTTTTGAACTATTTAAACTGACAAATTCATGTTTCTTTTGTGCGAAACGGCGATTTATGAGAAATGACGATAAAATTGCTGTTTTAAACTTGCAAAAACATAGAAAAACGCTGTTGTTAACTATTCAAACTGATAAATTCAGGTTTCTTTCGTGCGAAACGGCGATTTACAAGAAATGACGACAAAATTGCTGTTTGAAACTTGCAAAAACATAGAAAAACGCTGTTTTGAACTATTCAAACTGACAAATTCATGTTTCTTTCGTGCGAAACGGCGATTTATGAGAAATTACGATAAAATTGCTGTTTTAAACTTGCAAAAACATAGAAAAACGCTGTTTTGAACTATTCAAACTGACAAATTCAGGTTTATTTTGTGCGAAACGGCGATTTATGAGAAATGACGATAAAATTGCTGTTTTAAACTTGCAAAAACATAAAAAAACGCTGTTTTCAACTATTCAAACTGACAAATTCATGTTTCTTTCGTGTGAAACGGCGATTTATGAGAAATGACGATAAAATTGCTGTTTTAAACTTGCAAAAACATAGAAAAACGCTGTTTTGAACTATTCAAACTGACAAATTTATGTTTTTTTCGTGCGAAACGGCGATTTATGAGAAATGACGATAAAATTGCTGTTTTAAACTTGCAAAAACATAGAAAAACGCTGTTTTCAACTATTCAAACTGATAAATTCATGTTTCTTTCGTGCGAAACGGCGATTTATGAAAAATGACGATAAAATTGCTGATTTATACTTGCAAAAACATAGAAAAACGCTTCTTTTAACTATTCAAACTGATAAATTCAGGTTTCTTTCGTTCGAAATGGTGGATTTTTGTGAAATCACGATAAAACTGCTGTTTTAAACTTGCAAAAACATAGAAAAACGCTGTTTTTAACTATTCAAACTGACAAATTCATGTTTTTTTCGTGCGAAACGGCGATTTATGAGAAATGACGATAATATTGCTGTTTTAAACTTGCAAAAACATAGAAAAACGCTGTTTTCATCTATTCAAACTGATAAGTTCATGTTTCTTTCGTACGAAACGGCGATTTATGAGAAATGACGATAAAATTGCTGTTTTAAACTTGCAAAAACATAGAAAAACGCTGTTTTCAACTATTCAAACTGATAAATTCATGTTTCTTTCGTGCGAAACGGCGATTTATGAGAAATGACGATAAAATTGCTGTTTTAAACTTGCAAAAACATAGAAAAACGCTGTTTTCAACTATTTAAACTGATAGATTCATGTTTCTTACGTGCAAAACGGCGATTTATGAGAAATGACGATAAAATTGCTGTTTTAAACTTGCAAAAACATAGAAAAACGCTGTTTTCAACTATTCAAACTGACAAATTCATGTTTCTTTCGTGCGAAACCGCGATTTATGAGAAATGACGATAAAATTGCTGTTTTAAACTTGCAAAAACATAGAAAAACGCTGTTATTAACTATTCAAACTGATAAATTCAGGTTTCTTTCGTGCGAAACGGCGATTTATGAGAAATGACGACAAAATTGCTGTTTTAAACTTGCAAAAACATAGAAAAACGCTGTTTTTAACTATTCAAACTGACAAATTCATGTTTCTTTCGTGCGAAACGGCGATTTATGAGAAATGACGATAAAATTGCTTTTTTAAACTTGCAAAAACATAGAAAAACGCTGTTTTGAACTATTCAAACTGACAAATTCAGGTTTCTTTTGTGCGAAACGGCGATTTATGAGAAATGACGATAAAATTGCTGTTTTAAACTTGCAAAAACATAAAAAAACGCTGTTGTTAACTATTCAAACTGATAAATTCAGGTTTCTTTCGTGCGAAACGGCGATTTATGAGAAATGACGACAAAATTGCTGATTTAAACTTGCAAAAACATAGAAAAACGCTGTTTTGAACTATTCAAACTGACAAATTCATGTTTCTTTCGTGCGAAACGGCGATTAATGAGAAATGACGATAAAATTGCTGTTTTAAACTTGCAAAAACATAGAAAACGCTGTTTTGAACTATTCAAACTGACAAATTCATGTTTCTTTCGTGCGAAACGGCGATTTATGAGAAATGACGATAAAATTGCTGTTTTAAACTTGAAAAAACATAGAAAAACGCTGTTGTTAACTATTCAAACTGATAAATTCAGGTTTCTTTCGTGCGAAACGGCGATTTATGAGAAATGACGACAAAATTGCTGATTTAAACTTGCAAAAACATAGAAAAACGCTGTTTTCCACTATTGAAACTGACAAAATCATGTTTCTTTCCTGTGTCACGGCGATTTATGAGAAATGACGATAAAATTGCTGTTTTAAACTTGCAGAAACATAGAAAAACGCTGTTTTCAACTATTCAAACTGATAAGTTCATGTTTCTTTCGTACGAAACGGCGATTTATGAGAAATGACGATAAAATTGCTGTTTTAAACTTGCAAAAACATAGAAAAACGCTGTTTTCAACTATTCAAACTGATAAATTCATGTTTCTTTCGTGCGAAACGGCGATTTATGAGAAATGACGATAAAATTGCTGTTTTAAACTTGCAAAAACATAGAAAAACGCTGTTTTCAACTATTTAAACTGATAAATTCATGTTTCTTACGTGCGAAACGGCGATTTATGAGAAATGACGATAAAATTGCTGTTTTAAACTTGCAAAAACATAGAAAAACGCTGTTTTCAACTATTCAAACTGACAAATTCATGTTTCTTTCGTGCGAAACGGCGATTTATGAGAAATGACGATAAAATTGCTGTTTTAAACTTGCAAAAACATAGAAAAACGCTGTTATTAACTATTCAAACTGATAAATTCAGGTTTCTTTCGTGCGAAACGGCGATTTATGAGAAATGACGACAAAATTGCTGTTTTAAACTTGCAAAAACATAGAAAAACGCTGTTTTGAACTATGCAAACTGACAAATTCATGTTTCTTTCGTGCGAAACGGCGATTTATGAGAAATGACGATAAAATTGCTTTTTTAAACTTGCAAAAACATAGAAAAACGCTGTTTTGAACTATTCAAACTGACAAATTCAGGTTTCTTTTGTGCGAAACGGCGATTTATGAGAAATGACGATAAAATTGCTGTTTTAAACTTGCAAAAACATAAAAAAACGCTGTTGTTAACTATTCAAACTGATAAATTCAGGTTTCTTTCGTGCGAAACGGCGATTTATGAGAAATGACGACAAAATTGCTGATTTAAACTTGCAAAAACATAGAAAAACGCTGTTTTGAACTATTCAAACTGACAAATTCATGTTTCTTTCGTGCGAAACGGCGATTAATGAGAAATGACGATAAAATTGCTGTTTTAAACTTGCAAAAACATAGAAAACGCTGTTTTGAACTATTCAAACTGACAAATTCATGTTTCTTTCGTGCGAAACGGCGATTTATGAGAAATGACGATAAAATTGCTGTTTTAAACTTGAAAAAACATAGAAAAACGCTGTTGTTAACTATTCAAACTGATAAATTCAGGTTTCTTTCGTGCGAAACGGCGATTTATGAGAAATGACGACAAAATTGCTGATTTAAACTTGCAAAAACATAGAAAAACGCTGTTTTCCACTATTGAAACTGACAAAATCATGTTTCTTTCCTGTGTCACGGCGATTTATGAGAAATGACGATAAAATTGCTGTTTTAAACTTGCAAAAACATAGAAAAACGCTGTTTTCAACAATTCAAACTGATAAATTCATGTTTCTTTCGTGCGAAACGGCGATTTATGAGAAATGACGATAAAATTGCTGTTTTAAACTTGCAAAAACATAGAAAAACGCTGTTTTTAACTATTCAAACTGATAACTTCAGGTTTCTTTCGTTCGAAACGGTGGATTTTTGTGAAATCACGATAAAACTGCTGTTTTAAACTTGCAAAAACATAGAAAAACGCTGTTTTGAACTATTCAAACTGACAAATTCATGTTTCTTTCGTGCGAAACGGCGATTATGAGAAATGACGATAAAATTGCTGTTTTTAAACTTGCAAAAACATAGAAAAACGCTGTTTTCAACTATTCAAACTGATAAATTCATGTTTCTTTTGTGCGAAACGGCGATTTATGAGAAATGACGATAAAATTGCTGTTTTTAAACTTGCAAAAACATAGAAAAACGCTGTTTTCAACTATTCAAACTGATAAATTCATGTTTATTTCGTGCGAAACGGCGATTTATGAGAAATGACGATAAAATTGCTGTTTTAAACTTGCAAAAACATAGAAAAACGCTGTTTTTAACTATTCAAACTGATAAATTCAGGATTCTATCGTTCGAAACGGTGGATTTTTGTGAAATCACGATAAAACTGCTGTTTTAAACTTGCAATAACATAGAAAAACCGTGTTATGAACTATTCAAACTGACAAATTCATGTTTCTTTCGTGCGAAACGGCGATTTATGAGAAATGACGATAAATTGCTGTTTTAAACTTGCAAAAACATAGAAAAACGCTGTTTTGAACTATTTTAAACTGACAAATTCATGTTTCTTTTGTGCGAAACGGCGATTTATGAGAAATGACGATAAAATTGCTGTTTTAAACTTGCAAAAACATAGAAAAACGCTGTTGTTAACTATTCAAACTGATAAATTCAGGTTTCTTTCGTGCGAAACGGCGATTTACAAGAAATGACGACAAAATTGCTGTTTGAAACTTGCAAAAACATAGAAAAACGCTGTTTTGAACTATTCAAACTGACAAATTCATGTTTCTTTCGTGCGAAACGGCGATTTATGAGAAATTACGATAAAATTGCTGTTTTAAACTTGCAAAAACATAGAAAAACGCTGTTTTGAACTATTCAAACTGACAAATTCAGGTTTCTTTTGTGCGAAACGGCGATTTATGAGAAATGACGATAAAATTGCTGTTTTAAACTTGCAAAAACATAAAAAAACGCTGTTTTCAACTATTCAAACTGACAAATCATGTTTCTTTCGTGTGAAACGGCGATTTATGAGAAATGACGATAAAATAGCTGTTTTAAACTTGCAAAAACATAGAAAAACGCTGTTTTGAACTATTCAAACTGACAAATTCATGTTTTTTTCGTGCGAAACGGCGATTTATGAGAAATGACGATAAAATTGCTGTTTTAAACTTGCAAAAACATAGAAAAACGCTGTTTTCAACTATTCAAACTGATAAATTCATGTTTCTTTCGTGCGAAACGGCGATTTATGAAAAATGACGATAAAATTGCTGATTTATACTTGCAAAAACATAGAAAAACGCTTCTTTTAACTATTCAAACTGATAAATTCAGGTTTCTTTCGTTCGAAATGGTGGATTTTTTGTGAAATCACGATAAAACTGCTGTTTTAAACTTGCAAAAACATAGAAAAACGCTGTTTTTAACTATTCAAACTGACAAATTCATGTTTTTTTTCGTGCGAAACGGCGATTTATGAGAAATGACGATAATATTGCTGTTTTAAACTTGCAAAAACATAGAAAAAACGCTGTTTTCAACTATTCAAACTGATAAGTTCATGTTTCTTTCGTACGAAACGGCGATTTATGAGAAATGACGATAAAATTGCTGTTTTTAAACTTGCAAAAACATAGAAAAACGCTGTTTTCAACTATTCAACCTGATAAATTCATGTTTCTTTAGTGCGAAACGGCGATTTATGAAAAATGACGATAAAATTGCTGATTTATACTTGCAAAAACATAGAAAAACGCTTTTTTTTAACTATTCAAACTGATAAATTCAGGTTTCTTTCGTTCGAAATGGTGGATTTTTGTGAAATCACGATAAAACTGCTGTTTAAAACTTGCAAAAACATAGAAAAACGCTGTTTTGAACTATTCAAACTGACAAATTCATGTTTTTTTCGTGCGAAACGGCGATTTATGAGAAATGACGATAATATTGCTGTTTTAAACTTGCAAAAACATAGAAAAACGCTGTTTTCAACTATTCAAACTGATAAGTTCATGTTTCTTTCGTACGAAACGGCGATTTATGAGAAATGACGATAAAATTGCTGTTTTAAACTTGCAAAAACATAGAAAAACGCTGTTTTCAACTATTCAAACTGATAAATTCATGTTTCTTTCGTGCGAAACGGCGATTATGAGAAATGACGATAAAATTGCTGTTTTAAACTTGCAAAAACATAGAAAAACGCTGTTTTCAACTATTTAAACTGATAAATTCATGTTTCTTACGTGCGAAACGGCGATTTATGAGAAATGACGATAAAATTGCTGTTTTAACTTGCAAAAACATAGAAAAAACGCTGTTTTCAACTATTCAAACTGACAAATTCATGTTTCTTTCGTGCGAAACGGCGATTTATGAGAATGACGATAAAATTGCTGTTTTAAACTTGCAAAAACATAGAAAAACGCTGTTATTAACTATTCAAACTGATAAATTCAGGTTTCTTTCGTGCGAAACGGCGATTTATGAGAAATGACGACAAAATTGCTGTTTTAAACTTGCAAAAACATAGAAAAACGCTGTTTTGAACTATTCAAACTGACAAATTCATGTTTCTTTCGTGCGAAACGGCGATTTATGAGAAATGACGATAAAATTGCTGTTTTAAACTTGCAAAAACATAGAAAAACGCTGTTTTGAACTATTCAAACTGACAAATTCAGGTTTCTTTTGTGCGAACGGCGATTTATGAGAAATGACGATAAAATTGCTGTTTTAAACTTGCAAAAACATAAAAAAACGCTGTTTTCAACTATTCAAACTGACAAATTCATGTTTCTTTCGTGTGAAACGGCGATTTATGAGAAATGACGATAAAATTGCTGTTTTAAACTTGCAAAAACATAGAAAAACGCTGTTTTGAACTATTCAACCTGACAAATTCATGTTTTTTTCGTGCGAAACGGTGATTTATGAGAAATGACGATAAATTGCTGTTTTAAACTTGCAAAAACATAGAAAAACGCTTGTTTTCAACTATTCAAACTGATAAATTCATGTTTCTTTCGTGGCGAAACGGCGATTTATGAAAAATGACGATAAAATTGCTGATTTATACTTGCAAAAACATAGAAAAACGCTTCTTTTAACTATTCAAACTGATAAATTCAGGTTTCTTTCGTTCGAAATGGTGGATTTTTGTGAAATCACGATAAAACTGCTGTTTTAAACTTGCAAAAACATAGAAAAACGCTGTTTTTAACTATTCAAACTGACAAATTCATGTTTTTTTCGTGCGAAACGGCGATTTATGAGAAATGACGATAATATTGCTGTTTTAAACTTGCAAAAACATAGAAAAACGCTGTTTTCAACTATTCAAACTAATAAGTTCATGTTTCTTCGTACGAAACGGCGATTTATGAGAAATGACGATAAAATTGCTGTTTTAAACTTGCAAAAACATAGAAAAACGCTGTTTTCAACTATTCAACCCTGATAAATTCATGTTTCTTTAGTGCGAAACGGCGATTTATGAAAAATGACGATAAAAGTGCTGATTTATACATGCAAAAACATAGAAAAAACGCTTTTTTTAACTATTCAAACTGATAAATTCAGGTTTCTTTCGTTCGAAATGGTGGATTTTTGTGAAATCACGATAAAACTGCTGTTTAAACTTGCAAAAACATAGAAAAACGCTGTTTTGAACTATTTAAACTGACAAATTCATGTTTTTTTCGTGCGAAACGGCGATTTATGAGAAATGAAGATAATATTGCTGTTTTAAACTTGCAAAAACATAGAAAAACGCTGTTTTCAACTATTCAAACTGATAAGTTCATGTTTCTTTCGTACGAAACGGCGATTTATGAGAAATGACGATAAAATTGCTGTTTTAAACTTGCAAAAACATAGAAAAACGCTGTTTTCAACTATTCAAACTGATAAATTCATGTTTCTTTCGTGCGAAACGGCGATTTATGAGAAATGACGATAAAATTGCTGTTTTAAACTTGCAAAAACATAGAAAAAACGCTGTTTTCAACTATTCAAACTGACAAATTCATGTTTCTTTCGTGCGAAACGGCGATTTATGATAAATGACGATAAAATTGCTGTTTTAACTTGCAAAAAACATAGAAAAACGCTGTTATTAATTATTCAAACTGATAAATTCAGGTTTCTTTCGTGCGAGCGATTTATGAGAAATGACGACAAAATTGCTGTTTTAAACTTGCAAAAACATAGAAAAACGCTGTTTTGAACTATTCAACTGACAAATTCATGTTTCTTTCGTGCGAAACGGCGATTTATGAGAAATAACGATAAAATTGCTGTTTTAAAACTTGCAAAAACATAGAAAAACGCTGTTTTGAACTATTCAAACTGACAAATTCAGGTTTCTTTTGTGCGAAACGGCGATTTATGAGAAATGACGATAAAATTGCTGTTTTAAACTTGCAAAAACATAAAAAAACGCTGTTTTCAACTATTCAAACTGACAAATTCATGTTTCTTTCGTGCGAAACGGCGATTTATGAGAAATGACGATAAAATTGCTGTTTTAAACTTGCAAAAACATAGAAAAACGCTGTTTTTTAACTATTCAAACTGATAAATTCAGGTTTCTTTCGTTCGAAACGGTGGATTTTTTGTGAAATCACGATAAAACTGCTGTTTTAAACTTGCAAAAACATAGAAAAACGCTGTTTTGAACTATTCAAACTGACAAATTCATGTTTCTTTCGTGCGAAACGGCGATTTATGAGAAATGACGATAAAATTGCTGCTTTAAACTTGCAAAAACATAGAAAAACGCTGTTTTCAACTATTCAAACTGATAAATTCATGTTTCTTTTGTGCGAAACGGCGATTTATGAGAAATGACGATAAAATTGCTGTTTTAAACTTGCAAAAACATAGAAAAACGCTGTTTTCAACTATTCAAACTGATAAATTCATGTTTCTTTCGTGCGAAACTGCGATTTATGAGAAATTGACGATAAAATTGCTGTTTTAAACTTGCAAAAACATAGAAAAACGCTGTTGGTAACTATTCAAACTGATAAATTCAGGTTTCTTTCGTGCGAAACGGCGATTTATAAGAAATGACGACAAAATTGTTGTTTTAAACTTGCAAAAACATAGAAAAACGCTGTTTTGAACTATTCAAACTGACAAATTCAGGTTTCTTTTGTGCGAAACGGCGATTTATGAGAAATGACGATAAAATTGCTGTTTTAAACTTGCAAAAACATAAAAAAACGCTGTTTTCAACTATTCAAACTAACAAATTCATGTTTCTTTCGTGTGAAACGGCGATTTATGAGAAATGACGATAAAATTGCTGTTTTAAACTTGCAAAAACATAGAAAAAACGCTGTTTTGAACTATTCAAACTGACAAATTCATGTTTTTTTTCGTGCGAAACGGCGATTTATGAGAAATGACGATAAAATTGCTGTTTTAAACTTGCAAAAACATAGAAAAACGCTGTTTTCAACTATTCAAACTGATAAATTCATGTTTCTTTCGTGCGAAACGGCGATTTATGAAAAATGACGATAAAATTGCTGATTTATACTTGCAGAAACATAGAAAAACGCTTCTTTTAACTATTCAAACTGATAAATTCAGGTTTCTTTCGTTCGAAATGGTGGATTTTTGTGAAATCACGATAAAACTGCTGTTTTAAACTTGCAAAAACATAGAAAAACGCTGTTTTGAACTATTCAAACTGACAAATTCATGTTTTTTTTCGTGCGAAACGGCGATTTATGAGAAATGACGATAATATTGCTGTTTTAAACTTGCAAAAACATAGAAAAACGCTGTTTTCAACTATTCAAACTGATAAGTTCATGTTTCTTTCGTACGAAACGGCGATTTATGAGAAATGACGATAAAATTGCTGTTTTAAACTTGCAAAAACATAGAAAAACGCTGTTTTCAACTATTCAAACTGATAAATTCATGTTTCTTTCGTGCGAAACGGCGATTTATGAGAAATGACGATAAAATTGCTGTTTTAAACTTGCAAAAACATAGAAAAAACGCTGTTTTCAACTATTTAAACTGATAAATTCATGTTTCTTTCGTGCGAAACGGCGATTTATGAGAAATGACGATAAAATTGCTGTTTTTAAACTTGCAAAAACATAGAAAAACGCTGTTTTCAACTATTCAAACTGACAAATTCATGTTTCTTTCGTGCGAAACGGCGATTTATGAGAAATGACGATAAAATTGCTGTTTTAAACTTGCAAAAACATAGAAAAACGCTGTTGTTAACTATTCAAACTGATAAATTCAGGTTTCTTTCGTGCGAAACGGCGATTTATGAGAAATGACGACAAAATTGCTGTTTTAAACTTGCAAAAACATAGAAAAACGCTGTTTTGAACTATTCAAACTGACAAATTCATGTTTCTTTCGTGCGAAACGGCGATTTATGAGAAATGACGATAAAATTGCTGTTTTAAACTTGCAAAAACATAGAAAAACGCTGTTTTTAACTATTCAAACTGATAAATTCAGGTTTCTTTCGTTCGAAACGGTGGATTTTTGTGAAATCACGATAAAACTGCTGTTTTAAACTTGCAAAAACATAGAAAAACGCTGTTTTGAACTATTCAAACTGACAAATTCATGTTTCTTTCGTGCGAAACGGCGATTTATGAGAAATGACGATAAAATTGCTGTTTTAAACTTGCAAAAACATAGAAAAACGCTGTTTTCAACTATTCAAACTGATAAATTCATGTTTCTTTTGTGCGAAACGGCGATTTATGAGAAATGACGATAAAATTGCTGTTTTAAACTTGCAAAAACATAGAAAAAACGCTGTTTTTCAACTATTCAAACTGATAAATTCATGTTTCTTTCGTGCGAAACTGCGATTTATGAGAAATTGACGATAAAATTGCTGTTTTAAACTTGCAAAAACATAGAAAAACGCTGTTGGTAACTATTCAAACTGATAAATTCAGGTTTCTTTCGTGCGAAACGGCGATTTATGAGAAATGACGACAAAATTGTTGTTTTAAACTTGCAAAAACATAGAAAAACGTTGTTTTGAACTATTCAAACTGACAAATTCATGTTTCTTTCGTGCGAAACGGCGATTTATGAGAAATGACTATAAAATTGCTGTTTTAAGCTTGCAAAAACATAGAAAAACGCTGTTTTCAATTATTTAAACTGATAAATTCATGTTTATTTCGTGCGAAAAGGCGATTTATGAGAAATGACGATAAAATTGCTGTTTTAAACTTGCAAAAACATAGAAAAACGCTGTTTTTGAACTATTCAAACTGACAAATTCATGTTTCTTTTGTGCGAAACGGCGATTTATTAGAAATGACGATAATATTGATGTTTTAAACTTGCAAAAACATAGAAAAACGCTGTTTTCAACAATTTCAAACTGATAAATTCATGTTTCTTTCGTGCGAAACGGCGATTTATGAGAAATGACGATAAAATTGCTGTTTTTAAACTTGCAAAAACATAGAAAAACGCTGTTTTCAACTATTCAAACTGATAAATTCATGTTTCTTTCGTGCGAGAAACGGCGATTTATGAGAAATGACGATAAAATTGCTGTTTTTAAACTTGCAAAAACATAGAAAAACGCTGTTTTAAACTATTCAAACTGATAAATTCAGGTTTCTATCGTTCGAAAACGGTGGATTTTTGTGAAATCACGATAAAACTGCTGTTATAAACTTGCAAAAACTTATAAAAACCCTGTTTTCAACTATTCAAACTGATAAATTAATGTTTCTTTCGTGCGAAACGGCGATTTATGAGAAATGACGATAAAATTGCTGTTTTAAATATGCAAAAACATAGAAAAACGCTGTTTTCAACTATTCAAACTGATAAATTCATGTTTCTTTCGTGCGAAACGGCGATTTTTGAGAAATGACGATAAAATTGCTGTTTTAAACTTGCAAAAAACATAGAAAAACGCTGTTTTCAACTATTTAAACTGATAAATTCATGTTTTTTTCGTGCGAAACGGCGATTTATGAGAAATGACGATAAAATTGCTGTTTTAAACTTGCAAAAAACATAGAAAAACGCTGTTTTCAACTATTTTAAACTGATAAATTCATGTTTCTTACGTGCGAAACGGCGATTTATGAGAAATGACGATAAAATTGCTGTTTTAAACTTGCAAAAACATAGAAAAACGCTGGTTTTGAACTATTCAAACTGACAAATTCATGTTTCTTTCGTGCGAAACGGCGATTTATGAGAAATGACGATAAAATTGCTGTTTTAAACTTGCAAAAACATAGAAAAACGCTGTTTTTCAAACTATTTAAACTGATAAATTCATGTTTCTTTCGTGCGAAACGGCGATTTATGAGAAATGACGATAAAATTGCTGTTTTAAACTTGCAAAAACATAGAAAAACGCTGTTTTGAACTATTCAAACTGATAAATTCATGTTTCTTTTGTGCGAAACGGCGATTTATTAGAAATGACGATAATATTGATGTTTTTAAACTTGCAAAAACATAGAAAAACGCTGTTTTCAACAATTCAAACTGATAAATTCATGTTTCTTTCGTGCGAAACGGCGATTTATGAGAAATGACGATAAAATTGCTGTTTTAAACTTGCAAAAACATAGAAAAAACGCTGTT
>CAWWDY010000016.1:0-31997 GCA_963942605.1 Poecilus cupreus | reverse complement strand
AACATAGAAAAACGCTGTATTGAACTATTCAAACTGACAAATTCATGTTTCTTTCGTGTGAAACGGCAATTTATGAGAAATGACGATAAAATTGCTGTTTAAACATGAAAAAACATAGAAAAACGCTGTTTTGAACTATTCAAACTGACAAATTCATGTTTCTTTCGTGTGAAACGGCGATTTATGAGAAATGACGATAAAATTGCTGTTTTAAACTTGCAAAAACATAGAAAAACGCTGTTTTCAACTATTCAAACTGACAAATTCATGTTTCTTTCGTGTGAAACGGCGATTTATGAGAAATGACGATAAAATTGCTGTTTTAAACATGAAAAAACATAGAAAAACGCTGTTTTGAACTATTCAAACTGACAAATTCATGTTTCTTTCGTGTGAAACGGCGATTTATGAGAAATGACGATAAAATTGCTGTTTCAAACTTGCAAAAACATAGAAAACGCTGTTTTTAACTATTCAAACTGATAAATTCATGTTTCTTTCGTGTGAAACGGCGATTTATGAGAAATGACGATAAAATTGCTGTTTTAAACTTGCAAAAACATAGAAAAACGCTGTTTTTAACTATTCAAACTGATAAATTCATGTTTCTTTCGTTCGAAACGGTGGATTTTTGTGAAATCACGATAAAACTTCTGTTTTAAACTTGCAAAAACATAGAAAAACGCTGTTTTGAACTATTCAAACTGATAAATTCATGTTTCTTTCGTGTGAAACGGCGATTTATGAGAAATGACGATAAAATTGCTGTTTTAAACTTGCAAAAACATAGAAAAACGCTGTTTTTAACTATTCAAACTGATAAATTCAGGTTTCTTTCGTGTGAAACGGCGATTTATGAGAAATGACGATAAAGTTGCTGTTTTAAACTTGCAAAAAACATAGAAAAACGCTGTTTTTAACTATTCAAACTGACAATTTCATGTTTCTTTCGTGTGAAACGGCGTTTTATGAGAAACGACGATAAAATTGCTGTTTTAAACTTGCAAAAACATAGAAAAAAGCTGTTTTGAACTATTCAAACTGACAAATTCATGTTTCTTTCGTGTGAAACGGCGATTTATGAGAAATGACGATAAAATTGCTGTTTTAAACATGAAAAAACATAGAAAAACGCTGTTTTGAACTATTCAAACTGACAAATTCATGTTTCTTTCGTGTGAAACGGCGATTTATGAGAAATGACGATAAAATTGCTGTTTTAAACTTGCAAAAACATAGAAAAACGCTGTTTTCAACTATTCAAACTGACAAATTCATGTTTCTTTCGTGTGAAACGGCGATTTATGAGAAATGACGATAAAATTGCTGTTTTAAACTTGCAAAAACATAGAAAAAGCGCTGTTTTCAACTATTCAAACTGACAAATTCATGTTTCTTTCGTGTGAAACGGCGATTTATGAGAAAAGACGATAAAATTGCTGTTTTAAACATGAAAAAACATAGAAAAACGCTGTTTTGAACTATTCCAAATGACAAATTCATGTTTCTTTCGTGTGAAATGGCGATTTATGAGAAATGACGATAAAATTGCTGTTTTAAACTTGCAAAAACATAGAAAAACGCTGTTTTTAACTATTCAAACTGATAAATTCATGTTTCTTTCGTGTGAAACGGCGATTTATGAGAAATGACGATAAAATTGCTGTTTTAAACTTGCAAAAACATAGAAAAACGCTGTTTTTAACTATTCAAACTGATAAATTCATGTTTCTTTCGTTCGAAACGGTGGATTTTTGTGAAATCACGATAAAACTTCTGTTTTAAACTTGCAAAAACATAGAAAAACGCTGTTTTGAAATATTCAAACTGATAAATTCATGTTTCTTTCGTGTGAAACGGCGATTTATGAGAAATGACGATAAAATTGCTGTTTTAAACTTGCAAAAACATAGAAAAACGCTGTTTTTAACTATTCAAACTGATAAATTCAGGTTTCTTTCGTGTGAAACGGCGATTTATGAGAAATGACGATAAAATTGCTGTTTTAAACTTGCAAAAACATAGAAAAACGCTGTTTTTAACTATTCAAACTGACAATTTCATGTTTCTTTCGTGTGAAACGGCGTTTTATGAGAAACGACGATAAAATTGCTGTTTTTAAACTTGCAAAAACATAGAAAAAAGCTGTTTTGAACTATTCAAACTGACAAATTCATGTTTCTTTCGTGTGAAACGGCGATTTATGAGAAATGACGATAAAATTGCTGTTTTAAACTTGCAAAAACATAGAAAAACGCTGTTTTCAAATATTCAAACTGACAAATTCATGTTTCTTTCGTGTGAAACGGCGATTTATGAGAAATGACGATAAAATTGCTGTTTTAAACATGAAAAAACATAGAAAAACGCTGTTTTAAACTATTCAAACTGACAAATTCATGTTTCTTTCGTGTGAAACGGCGATTTATGAGAAATGACGATAAAATTGCTGTTTTAAACTTGCAAAAACATAGAAAAACGCTGTTTTCAACTATTCAAACTGACAAATTCATGTTTCTTTCGTGTGAAACGGCGATTTATGAGAAATGACGATAAAATTGCTGTTTTAAACATGAAAAAACATAGAAAAACGCTGTTTTGAACTATTCAAACTGACAAATTCATGTTTCTTTCGTGTGAAACGGCGATTTATGAGAAATGACGATAAAATTGCTGTTTTTAAACTTGCAAAAACATAGAAAAACGCTGTTTTTAACTATTCAAACTGATAAATTCATGTTTCTTTCGTGTGAAACGGCGATTTATGAGAAATGACGATAAAATTGCTGTTTTAAACTTGCAAAAACATAGAAAAACGCTGTTTTTAACTATTTAAACTGATAAATTCATGTTTCTTTCGTTCGAAACGGTGGATTTTTGTGAAATCACGATGAAACTTCTGTTTTAAACTTGCAAAAACATAGAAAAACGCTGTTTTGAACTATTCAACTGATAAATTCATGATTCTTTCGTGTTGAGAACGGCGATTTATGAGAAATGACGATAAAATTGCTGTTTTAAACTTGCAAAAACATAGAAAAACGCTGTTTTAACTATTCAAACTGATAAATTCAGGTTTCTTTCGTGTGAAACGGCGATTTATGAGAAATGACGATAAAATTGCTGTTTTAAACTTGCAAAAACATAGAAAAACGCTGTTTTGAACTATTCAAACTGACAAATTCATGTTTCTTTCGTGTGAAACGGCGATTTATGAGAAATGACGATAAAATTTCTGTTTTAAACTTGCAAAAACATAGAAAAACGCTGTTTTTAACTATTCAAACTGATAAATTCAGGTTTCTTTCGTTCGAAACGGTGGATTTTTGTGAAATCACGATAAAACTGCTGTTTTAAACTTGCAAAACATAGAAAAACGCTGTTTTGAACTATTCAAACTGATAAATTCATGTTTCTTTTGTGTGAAACGGCGATTTATGAGAAATGACGATAAAATTGCTGTTTTAAACTTGCAAAAACATAGAAAAACGCTGTTTTTAACTATTCAAACTGACAAATTCATGTTTCTTTCGTGTGAAACGGCGATTTATGAGAAATGACGATAAAATTGCTGTTTTAAACTTGCAAAAAACATAGAAAAACGCTGTTTTCAACTATTCAAACTGACAAATTCATGTTTCTTTCGTGTGTGAAACGGCGATTTATGAGAAATGACGATAAAATTGCTGTTTTTAAACATGAAAAAACATAGAAAAACGCTGTTTTTAACTATTCAAACTGATAAATTCAGGTTTTCTTTCGTGTGAAACGGCGTTTTATGAGAAATGACGATAAATTGCTGTTTTAAACTTGCAAAAACATAGAAAAACGCTGTTTTGAACTATTCAAACTGACAAATTCATGTTTCTTTCGTGTGAAACGGCGATTTATGAGTAATGACGATAAAATTGCTGTTTTAAACTTGCAAAAACATAGAAAAACGCTGTTTTCAACTATTCAAACTGACAAATTCATGTTTCTTTCGTGTGAAACGGCGATTTATGAGAAATGACGATAAAATTGTTGTTTTAAACATGAAAAAACATAGAAAAACGCTGTTTTGAACTATTCAAACTGACAAATTCATGTTTCTTTCGTGTGAAACGGCGATTTATAAGAAATGACGATAAAATTGCTGTTTTAAACTTGCAAAAACATAGAAAAACGCTGTTTTTAACTATTCAAACTGATAAATTCATGTTTCTTTCGTGTGAAACGGCGATTTATGAGAAATGACGATAAAATTGCTGTTTTAAACTTGCAAAAACATAGAAAAACGCTGTTTTTAACTATTCAAACTGATAAATTCATGTTTCTTTCGTTCGAAACGGTGGATTTTTGTGAAACACGATAAAACTAATGTTTTAAACTTGCAAAAACATAGAAAAACGCTGTTTTGAACTATTCAAACTGATAAATTCATGTTTCTTTCGTGTGAAACGGCGATTTATGAGAAATGACGATAAAATTGCTGTTTTAAACTTGCAAAAACATAGAAAAACGCTGTTTTTAACTATTCAAACTGATAAATTCAGGTTTCTTTCGTTCGAAACGGTGGGTTTTTGTGAAATCACGATAAAACTGCTGTTTTAAACTTGCAAAAACATAGAAAAACGCTGTTTTGAACTATTCAAACTGATAAATTCATGTTTCTTTCGTGTGAAACGGCGATTTATGAGAAATGACGATAAAATTTCTGTTTTAAACTTGCAAAAACATAGAAAAACGCTGTTTTTAACTATTCAAACTGATAAATTCATGTTTCTTTCGTTCGAAACGGTGGATTTTTGTGAAATCACGATAAAACTTCTGTTTTAAACTTGCAAAAACATAGAAAAACGCTGTTTTGAACTATTCAAACTAATAAATTCATGTTTCTTTCGTGTGAAACGGCGATTTATGAGAAATGACGATAAAATTGCTGTTTTAAACTTGCAAAAACATAAAAAAACGCTGTTTTTAACTATTCAAACTGATAAATTCAGGTTTCTTTCGTGTGAAACGGCGATTTATGAGAAATGACGATAAAATTGCTGTTTTAAACTTGCAAAAACATAGAAAACGCTGTTTTTAACTATTCAAACTGACAATTTCATGTTTCTTTCGTGTAAAACGGCGTTTTATGAGAAACGACGATAAAATTGCTGTTTTAAACTTGCAAAAACATAGAAAAACGCTGTTTTGAACTATTCAAACTGACAAATTCATGTTTCTTTCGTGTGAAACGGCGATTTATGAGAAATGACGATAAAATTGCTGTTTTAAACTTGCAAAAACATAGAAAAACGCTGTTTTCAACTATTCAAACTGACAAATTCATGTTTCTTCGTGTGAAACGGCGATTTATGAGAAATGACGATAAAATTGCTGTTTTAAACATGAAAAAACATAGAAAAACGCTGTTTTGAACTATTCAAACTGACAAATTCATGTTTCATTCGTGTGAAACGGCGATTTATGAGAAATGACGATAAAATTGCTGTTTAGAAAAACGCTGTTTTTAACTATTCAAACTGATAAATTCAGGTTTCTTTCGTTCGAAACGGTGGATTTTTGTGAAATCACGATAAAACTGCTGTTTTAAACTTGCAAAAACATAGAAAAACGCTGTTTTGAACTATTCAAACTGATAAATTCATGTTTCTTTCGTGTGAAACGGCGATTTATGAGAAATGACGATAAAATTTCTGTTTTAAACTTGCAAAAACATAGAAAAACGCTGTTATTAACTATTCAAACTGATAAATTCAGGTTTCTTTCGTGTGAAACGGCGTTTTATGAGAAATGACGATAAAATTGCTGTTTTAAACCTGCAAAAACATAGAAAAACGCAGTTTTGAACTATTCAAACTGACAAATTGATGTTTCTTTCGTGTGAAACGGCGATTTATGAGAAATGACGATAAAATTGCTGTTTTAAACTTGCAAAAACATAGAAAAACGCTGTTTTGAACTATTCAAACTGACAAATTCATGTTTCTTTCGTGTGAAACGGCGATTTATGAGAAATGACGATAAAATTGCTGTTTTAAACATGAAAAAAACATAGAAAAAACGCTGTTTTTGTGAAATCACGATAAAACTGCTGTTTTAAACTTGCAAAAACATAGAAAAACGCTGTTTTGAACTATTCAAACTGATAAATTCATGTTTCTTTCGTGTGAAACGGCGATTTATGAGAAATGACGATAAAATTTCTGTTTTAAACTTGCAAAAAACATAGAAAAACGCTGTTTAAACGGCGATTTATGAGAAATGACGATAAAATTGCTGTTTTAAACTTGCAAAAACATAGAAAAACGCTGTTTTGAACTATTCAAACTGACAAATTCATGTTTCTTTCGTGTGAAACGGCGATTTATGAGAAATGACGATAAAATTGCTGTTTTAAACATGAAAAAACATAGAAAAACGCTGTTTTGAACTATTCAAACTGACAAATTCATGTTTCTTTCGTGTTGAAACGGCGATTTATGAGAAATGACGATAAAATTGCTGTTTTAAACTTGCAAAAACATAGAAAAAACGCTGTTTTCAAATATTCAAACTGACAAATTCATGTTTCTTTCGTGTGAAACGGCGATTTATGAGAAATGACGATAAAATTGCTGTTTTAAACATGAAAAAACATAGAAAAACGCTGTTTTGAACTATTCAAACTGACAAATTCATGTTTCTTTCGTGTGAAACGGCGATTTATGAGAAATGACGATAAAATTGCTGTTTTAAACTTGCAAAAACATAGAAAAACGCTGTTTTCAACTATTCAAACTGACAAATTCATGTTTCTTTCGTGTGAAACGGCGATTTATGAGAAATGACGATAAAATTGCTGTTTTAAACATGAAAAAACATAGAAAAAACGCTGTTTTGAACTATTCAAACTGACAAATTCATGTTTCTTTCGTTGTGAAACGGCGATTTATGAGAAATGACGATAAAATTGCTGTTTTAAACTTGCAAAAACATAGAAAAACGCTGTTTTTAACTATTCAAACTGATAAATTCATGTTTCTTTCGTGTGAAACGGCGATTTATGAGAAATGACGATAAAATTGCTGTTTTAAACTTGCAAAAACATAGAAAAACGCTGTTTTTAACTATTCAAACTGACAATTTCATGTTTCTTTCGTGTGAAACGGCGTTTTATGAGAAACGACGATAAAATTGCTGTTTTAAACTTGCAAAAACATAGAAAAACGCTGTTTTGAACTATTCAAACTGACAAATTCATGTTTCTTTCGTGTGAAACGGCGATTTATGAGAAATGACGATAAAATTGCTGTTTTAAACTTGCAAAAACATAGAAGAACGCTGTTTTCAACTATTCAAACTGACAAATTCATGTTTCTTTCGTGTGAAACGGCGATTTATGAGAAATGACGATAAAATTGCTGTTTTAAACATGAAAAAACATAGAAAAACGCTGTTTTGAACTATTCAAACTGACAAATTCATGTTTCTTTCGTGTGAAACGGCGATTTATGAGAAATGACGATAAAATTTCTGTTTTAAACTTGCAAAAACATAGAAAAACGCTGTTTTTAACTATTCAAACTGATAAATTTAGGTTTCTTTCGTTCGAAACGGTGGATTTTTGTGAAATCACGATAAAACTGCTGTTTTAAACTTGCAAAAACATAGAAAAACGCTGTTTTGAACTATTCAATCTGATAAATTCATGTTTCTTTTGTGTGAAACGGCGATTTATGAGAAATGACGATAAAATTGCTGTTTTAAACTTGCAAAAACATAGAAAAACGCTGTTTTTAACTATTCAAACTGACAAATTCATGTTTCTTTCGTGTGAAACGGCGATTTATGAGAAATGACGATAAAATTGCTGTTTTAAACTTGCAAAAACATAGAAAAACGCTGTTTTCAACTATTCAAACTGACAAATTCATGTTTCTTTCGTGTGAAACGGCGATTTATGAGAAATGACGATAAAATTGCTGTTTTAAACATGAAAAAACATAGAAAAACGCTGTTTTTAACTATTCAAACTGATAAATTCAGGTTTCTTTCGTGTGAAACGGCGTTTTATGAGAAATGACGATAAAATTGCTGTTTTAAACTTGCAAAAACATAGAAAAACGCTGTTTTGAACTATTCAAACTGACAAATTCATGTTTCTTTCGTGTGAAACGGCGATTTATGAGTAATGACGATAAAATTGCTGTTTTAAACTTGCAAAAACATAGAAAAACGCTGTTTTCAACTATTCAAACTGACAAATTTATGTTTCTTTCGTGTGAAACGGCGATTTATGAGAAATGACGATAAAATTGTTGTTTTAAACATGAAAAAACATAGAAAAACGCTGTTTTGAACTATTAAAACTGACAAATTCATGTTTCTTTCGTGTGAAACGGCGATTTATGAGAAATGACGATAAAATTGCTGTTTTAAACTTGCAAAAACATAGAAAAACGCTGTTTTTAACTATTCAAACTGATAAATTCATGTTTCTTTCGTGTGAAACGGCGATTTATGAGAAATGACGATAAAATTGCTGTTTTAAACTTGCAAAAACATAGAAAAACGCTGTTTTTAACTATTCAAACTGATAAATTCATGTTTCTTTCGTTCGAAACGGTGGATTTTTGTGAAACACGATAAAACTAATGTTTTAAACTTGCAAAAACATAGAAAAACGTTGTTTTGAACTATTCAAACTGATAAATTCATGTTTCTTTCGTGTGAAACGGCGATTTATGAGAAATGACGATAAAATTGCTGTTTTAAACTTGCAAAAACATAGAAAAACGCTGTTTTTAACTATTCAAACTGATAAATTCAGGTTTCTTTCGTTCGAAACGCTGGGTTTTTGTGAAATCACGATAAAACTGCTGTTTTAAACTTGCAAAAACATAGAAAAACGCTGTTTTGAACTATTCAAACTGATAATTTCATGTTTCTTTCGTGTGAAACGGCGATTTATGAGAAATGACGATAAAATTTCTGTTTTAAACTTGCAAAAACATAGAAAAACGCTGTTTTTAACTATTCAAACTGATAAATTCATGTTTCTTTCGTTCGAAACGGTGGATTTTTGTGAAATCACGATAAAACTTCTGTTTTAAACTTGCAAAAACATAGAAAAACGCTGTTTTGAACTATTCAAACTAATAAATTCATGTTTCTTTCGTGTGAAACGGCGATTTATGAGAAATGACGATAAAATTGCTGTTTTAAACTTGCAAAAACATAAAAAAACGCTGTTTTTAACTATTCAAACTGATAAATTCAGGTTTCTTTCGTGTGAAACGGCGATTTATGAGAAATGACGATAAAATTGCTGTTTTAAACTTGCAAAAACATAGAAAAACGCTGTTTTTAACTATTTAAACTGACAATTTCATGTTTCTTTCGTGTAAAACGGCGTTTTATGAGAAACGACGATAAAATTGCTGTTTTAAACTTGCAAAAACATAGAAAAACGCTGTTTTGAACTATTCAAACTGACAAATTCATGTTTCATTCGTGTGAAACGGCGATTTATGAGAAATGACGATAAAATTGCTGTTTAGAAAAACGCTGTTTTTAACTATTCAAACTGATAAATTCAGGTTTCTTTCGTTCGAAACGGTGGATTTTTGTGAAATCACGATAAAACTGCTGTTTTAAACTTGCAAAAACATAGAAAAACGCTGTTTTGAACTATTCAAACTGATAAATTCATGTTTCTTTCGTGTGAAACGGCGATTTATGAGAAATGACGATAAAATTTCTGTTTTAAACTTGCAAAAACATAGAAAAACGCTGTTATTAACTATTCAAACTGATAAATTCAGGTTTCTTTCGTGTGAAACGGCGTTTTATGAGAAATGACGATAAAATTGCTGTTTTAAACCTGCAAAAACATAGAAAAACGCAGTTTTGAACTATTCAAACTGACAAATTGATGTTTCTTTCGTGTGAAACGGCGATTTATGAGAAATGACGATAAAATTGCTGTTTTAAACTTGCAAAAACATAGAAAAACGCTGTTTTGAACTATTCAAACTGACAAATTCATGTTTCTTTCGTGTGAAACGGCGATTTATGAGAAATGACGATAAAATTGCTGTTTTAAACATGAAAAAACATAGAAAAACGCTGTTTTGAACTATTCAAACTGACAAATTCATGTTTCTTTCGTGTGAAACGGCGATTTATGAGAAATGACGATAAAATTGCTGTTTTAAACTTGCAAAAACATAGAAAAACGCTGTTTTCAAATATTCAAACTGACAAATTCATGTTTCTTTCGTGTGAAACGGCGATTTATGAGAAATGACGATAAAATTGCTGTTTTAAACATGAAAAAACATAGAAAAACGCTGTTTTGAACTATTCAAACTGACAAATTCATGTTTCTTTCGTGTGAAACGGCGATTTATGAGAAATGACGATAAAATTGCTGTTTTAAACTTGCAAAAACATAGAAAAACGCTGTTTTCAACTATTCAAACTGACAAATTCATGTTTCTTTCGTGTGAAACGGCGATTTATGAGAAATGACGATAAAATTGCTGTTTTAAACATGAAAAAACATAGAAAAACGCTGTTTTGAACTATTCAAACTGACAAATTCATGTTTCTTTCGTGTGAAACGGCGATTTATGAGAAATGACGATAAAATTGCTGTTTTAAACTTGCAAAAACATAGAAAAACGCTGTTTTTAACTATTCAAACTGATAAATTCATGTTTCTTTCGTGTGAAACGGCGATTTATGAGAAATGACGATAAAATTGCTGTTTTAAACTTGCAAAAACATAGAAAAACGCTGTTTTTAATTATTCAAACTGATAAATTCATGTTTCTTTCGTTCGAAACGGTGGATTTTTGTGAAATCACGATGAAACTTCTGTTTTAAACTTGCAAAAACATAGAAAAACGCTGTTTTGAACTATTCAAACTGATAAATTCATGTTTCTTTCGTGTGAAACGGCGATTTATGAGAAATGACGATAAAATTGCTGTTTTAAACTTGCAAAAACATAGAAAAACGCTGTTTTTAACTATTCAAACTGATAAATTCAGGTTTCTTTCGTGTGAAACGGCGATTTATGAGAAATGACGATAAAATTGCTGTTTTAAACTTGCAAAAACATAGAAAAACGCTGTTTTTAACTATTCAAACTGACAATTTCATGTTTCTTTCGTGTGAAACGGCGTTTTATGAGAAACGACGATAAAATTGCTGTTTTAAACTTGCAAAAACATAGAAAAACGCTGTTTTGAACTATTCAAACTGACAAATTCATGTTTCTTTCGTGTGAAACGGCGATTTATGAGAAATGACGATAAAATTGCTGTTTTAAACTTGCAAAAACATAGAAGAACGCTGTTTTCAACTATTCAAACTGACAAATTCATGTTTCTTTCGTGTGAAACGGCGATTTATGAGAAATGACGATAAAATTGCTGTTTTAAACATGAAAAAACATAGAAAAACGCTGTTTTGAACTATTCAAACTGACAAATTCATGTTTCTTTCGTGTGAAACGGCGATTTATGAGAAATGACGATAAAATTTCTGTTTTAAACTTGCAAAAACATAGAAAAACGCTGTTTTTAACTATTCAAACTGATAAATTCAGGTTTCTTTCGTTCGAAACGGTGGATTTTTGTGAAATCACGATAAAACTGCTGTTTTAAACTTGCAAAAACATAGAAAAACGCTGTTTTGAACTATTCAAACTGATAAATTCATGTTTCTTTTGTGTGAAACGGCGATTTATGAGAAATGACGATAAAATTGCTGTTTTAAACCTTGCAAAAACATAGAAAAACGCTGTTTTTAACTATTCAAACTGACAAATTCATGTTTCTTTCGTGTGAAACGGCGATTTATGAGAAATGACGATAAAATTGCTGTTTTAAACTTGCAAAAACATAGAAAAACGCTGTTTTCAACTATTCAAACTGACAAATTCATGTTTCTTTCGTGTGAAACGGCGATTTATGAGAAATGACGATAAAATTGCTGTTTTAAACATGAAAAAACATAGAAAAACGCTGTTTTTAACTATTCAAACTGATAAATTCAGGTTTCTTTCGTGTGAAACGGCGTTTTATGAGAAATGACGATAAAATTGCTGTTTTAAACTTGCAAAAACATAGAAAAACGCTGTTTTGAACTATTCAAACTGACAAATTCATGTTTCTTTCGTGTGAAACGGCGATTTATGAGTAATGACGATAAAATTGCTGTTTTAAACTTGCAAAAACATAGAAAAACGCTGTTTTCAACTATTCAAACTGACAAATTTATGTTTCTTTCGTGTGAAACGGCGATTTATGAGAAATGACGATAAAATTGTTGTTTTAAACATGAAAAAACATAGAAAAACGCTGTTTTGAACTATTCAAACTGACAAATTCATGTTTCTTTCGTGTGAAACGGCGATTTATGAGAAATGACGATAAAATTACTGTTTTAAACTTGCAAAAACATAGAAAAACGCTGTTTTTAACTATTCAAACTGATAAATTCATGTTTCTTTCGTGTGAAACGGCGATTTATGAGAAATGACGATAAAATTGCTGTTTTAAACTTGCAAAAACATAGAAAAACGCTGTTTTTAACTATTCAAACTGATAAATTCAGGTTTCTTTCGTTCGAAACGGTGAGTTTTTGTGAAATCACGATAAAACTGCTGTTTTAAACTTGCAAAAACATAGAAAAACGCTGTTTTGAACTATTCAAACTGATAAATTCATGTTTCTTTCGTGTGAAACGGCGATTTATGAGAAATGACGATAAAATTTCTGTTTTAAACTTGCAAAAACATAGAAAAACGCTGTTTTTAACTATTCAAACTGATAAATTCATGTTTCTTTCGTTCGAAACGGTGGATTTTTGTGAAATCACGATAAAACTTCTGTTTTAAACTTGCAAAAACATAGAAAAACGCTGTTTTGAACTATTCAAACTAATAAATTCATGTTTCTTTCGTGTAAAACGGCGATTTATGAGAAATGACGATAAAATTGCTGTTTTAAACTTGCAAAAACATAAAAAAACGCTGTTTTTAACTATTCAAACTGATAAATTCAGGTTTCTTTCGTGTGAAACGGCGATTTATGAGAAATGACGATAAAATTGCTGTTTTAAACTTGCAAAAACATAGAAAAACGCTGTTTTTAACTATTCAAACTGACAATTTCATGTTTCTTTCGTGTAAAACGGCGTTTTATGAGAAACGACGATAAAATTGCTGTTTTAAACTTGCAAAAACATAGAAAAACGCTGTTTTGAACTATTCAAACTGACAAATTCATGTTTCATTCGTGTGAAACGGCGATTTATGAGAAATGACGATAAAATTGCTGTTTAGAAAAACGCTGTTTTTAACTATTCAAACTGATAAATTCAGGTTTCTTTCGTTCGAAACGGTGGATTTTTGTGAAATCACGATAAAACTGCTGTTTTAAACTTGCAAAAACATAGAAAAACGCTGTTTTGAACTATTCAAACTGATAAATTCATGTTTCTTTCGTGTGAAACGGCGATTTATGAGAAATGACGATAAAATTTCTGTTTTAAACTTGCAAAAACATAGAAAAACGCTGTTATTAACTATTCAAACTGATAAATTCAGGTTTCTTTCGTGTGAAACGACGTTTTATGAGAAATGACGATAAAATTGCTGTTTTAAACCTGCAAAAACATAGAAAAACGCAGTTTTGAACTATTCAAACTGACAAATTGATGTTTCTTTCGTGTGAAACGGCGATTTATGAGAAATGACGATAAAATTGCTGTTTTAAACTTGCAAAAACATAGAAAAACGCTGTTTTTAACTATTCAAACTGACAAATTCATGTTTCTTTCGTGTGAAACGGCGATTTATGAGAAATGACGATAAAATTGCTGTTTTAAACATGAAAAAACATAGAAAAACGCTGTTTTGAACTATTCAAACTGACAAATTCATGTTTCTTTCGTGTGAAACGGCGATTTATGAGAAATGACGATAAAATTGCTGTTTTAAACTTGCAAAAACATAGAAAAACGCTGTTTTCATCTATTCAAACTGACAAATTCATGTTTCTTTCGTGTGAAACGGCGATTTATGAGAAATGACGATAAAATTGCTGTTTTAAACATGAAAAAACATAGAAAAACGCTGTTTTTAACTATTCAAACTGATAAATTCATGTTTCTTTCGTTCGAAACGGTGGATTTTTGTGAAATCACGATGAAACTTCTGTTTTAAACTTGCAAAAACATAGAAAAACGCTGTTTTGAACTATTCAAACTGATAAATTCATGTTTCTTTCGTGTGAAACGGCGATTTATGAGAAATGACGATAAAATTGCTGTTTTAAACTTGCAAAAACATAGAAAAACGCTGTTTTTAACTATTCAAACTGATAAATTCAGGTTTCTTTCGTGTGAAACGGCGATTTATGAGAAATGACGATAAAATTGCTGTTTTAAACTTGCAAAAACATAAAAAAACGCTGTTTTTAACTATTCAAACTGACAATTTCATGTTTCTTTCGTGTGAAACGGCGATTTACGAGAAATGACGATAAAATTGCTGTTTTAAACATGAAAAAACATAGAAAAACGCTGTTTTGAACTATTCAAACTGACAAATTCATGTTTCTTTCGTGTGAAACGGCGATTTATGAGAAATGACGATAAAATTTCTGTTTTAAACTTGCAAAAACATAGAAAAACGCTGTTTTTAACTATTCAAACTGATAAATTCAGGTTTCTTTCGTTCATAACGGTGGATTTTTGTGAAATCACGATAAAACTGCTGTTTTAAACTTGCAAAAACATAGAAAAACGCTGTTTTGAACTATTCAAACTGATAAATTCATGTTTCTTTTGTGTGAAACGGCGATTTATGAGAAATGACGATAAAATTGCTGTTTTAAACTTGCAAAAACATAGAAAAACGCTGTTTTTAACTATTTAAACTGACAAATTCATGTTTCTTTCGTGTGAAACGGCGATTTATGAGAAATGACGATAAAATTGCTGTTTTAAACTTGCAAAAACATAGAAAAACGCTGTTTTCAACTATTCAAACTGACAAATTCATGTTTCTTTCGTGTGAAACGGCGATTTATGAGAAATGACGATAAAATTGCTGTTTTAAACATGAAAAAACATAGAAAAACGCTGTTTTGAACTATTCAAACTGACAAATTCATGTTTCTTTCGTGTGAAACGGCGATTTATGAGAAATGACGATAAAATTGCTGTTTTAAACTTGCAAAAACATAGAAAAACGCTGTTTTTAACTATTCAAACTGATAAATTCATGTTTCTTTCGTGTGAAACGGCGATTTATGAGAAATGACGATAAAATTGCTGTTTTAAACTTGCAAAAACATAGAAAAACGCTGTTTTTAACTATTCAAACTGATAAATTCATGTTTCTTTCGTTCGAAACGGTGGATTTTTGTGAAATCACGATGAAACTTCTGTTTTAAACTTGCAAAAACATAGAAAAACGCTGTTTTGAACTATTCAAACTGATAAATTCATGTTTCTTTCGTGTGAAACGGCGATTTATGAGAAATGACGATAAAATTGCTGTTTTAAACTTGCAAAAACATAGAAAAACGCTGTTTTTAACTATTCAAACTGATAAATTCAGGTTTCTTTCGTGTGAAACGGCGATTTATGAGAAATGACGATAAAATTGCTGTTTTAAACTTGCAAAAACATAAAAAAACGCTGTTTTTAACTATTCAAACTGACAATTTCATGTTTCTTTCGTGTGAAACGGCGTTTTATGAGAAACGACGATAAAATTGCTGTTTTAAACTTGCAAAAACATAGAAAAACGCTGTTTTGAACTATTCAAACTGACAAATTCATGTTTCTTTCGTGTGAAACGGCGATTTATGAGAAATGACGATAAAATTGCTGTTTTAAACTTGCAAAAACATAGAAGAACGCTGTTTTCAACTATTCAAACTGACAAATTCATGTTTCTTTCGTGTGAAACGGCGATTTACGAGAAATGACGATAAAATTGCTGTTTTAAACATGAAAAAACATAGAAAAACGCTGTTTTGAACTATTCAAACTGACAAATTCATGTTTCTTTCGTGTGAAACGGCGATTTATGAGAAATGACGATAAAATTGCTGTTTTAAACTTGCAAAAACATAGAAGAACGCTGTTTTCAACTATTCAAACTGACAAATTCATGTTTCTTTCGTGTGAAACGGCGATTTACGAGAAATGACGATAAAATTGCTGTTTTAAACATGAAAAAACATAGAAAAACGCTGTTTTGAACTATTCAAACTGACAAATTCATGTTTCTTTCGTGTGAAACGGCGATTTATGAGAAATGACGATAAAATTGCTGTTTTAAACATGAAAAAACATAGAAAAACGCTGTTTTTAACTATTCAAACTGATAAATTCAGGTTTCTTTCGTGTGAAACGGCGTTTTATGAGAAATGACGATAAAATTGCTGTTTTAAACTTGCAAAAACATAGAAAAACGCTGTTTTGAACTATTCAAACTGACAAATTCATGTTTCTTTCGTGTGAAACGGCGATTTATGAGTAATGACGATAAAATTGCTGTTTTAAACTTGCAAAAACATAGAAAAACGCTGTTTTCAACTATTCAAACTGACAAATTCATGTTTCTTTCGTGTGAAACGGCGATTTATGAGAAATGACGATAAAATTGCTGTTTTAAACATGAAAAAACATAGAAAAACGCTGTTTTGAACTATTCAAACTGACAAATTCATGTTTCTTTCGTGTGAAACGGCGATTTATGAGAAATGACGATAAAATTGCTGTTTTAAACTTGCAAAAACATAGAAAAACGCTATTTTTAACTATTCAAACTGATAAATTCATGTTTCTTTCGTGTAAAACGGCGATTTATGAGAAATGACGATAAAATTGCTGTTTTAAACTTGCAAAAACATAGAAAAACGCTGTTTTTAACTATTCAAACTGATAAATTCATGTTTCTTTCGTTCGAAACGGTAGATTTTTGTGAAATCACGATGAAACTTCTGTTTTAAACTTGCAAAAACATAGAAAAACGCTGTTTTGAACTATTCAAACTGATAAATTCATGTTTCTTTCGTGTGAAACGGCGATTTATGATAAATGACGATAAAATTGCTGTTTTAAACTTGCAAAAACATAGAAAAACGCTGTTTTTAACTATTCAAACTGATAAATTCAGGTTTCTTTCGTGTGAAACGGCGATTTATGAGAAATGACGATAAAATTGCTGTTTTAAACTTGCAAAAACATAAAAAAACGCTGTTTTTAACTATTCAAACTGACAATTTCATGTTTCTTTCGTGTGAAACGGAGTTTTATGAGAAACGACGATAAAATTGCTGTTTTAAACTTGCAAAAACATAGAAAAACGCTGTTTTGAACTATTCAAACTGACAAATTCATGTTTTTTTCGTGTGAAACGGCAATTTATGAGAAATGACGATAAAATTGCTGTTTTAAACTTGCAAAAACATAGAAGAACGCTGTTTTCAACTATTCAAACTGACAAATTCATGTTTCTTTCGTGTGAAACGGCGATTTACGAGAAATGACGATAAAATTGCTGTTTTAAACATGAAAAAACATAGAAAAACGCTGTTTTGAACTATTCAAACTGACAAATTCATGTTTCTTTCGTGTGAAACGGCGATTTATGAGAAATGACGATAAAATTTCTGTTTTAAACTTGCAAAAACATAGAAAAACGCTGTTTTTAACTATTCAAACTGATAAATTCAGGTTTCTTTCGTTCGAAACGGTGGATTTTTGTGAAATCACGATAAAACTGCTGTTTTAAACTTGCAAAAACATAGAAAAACGCTGTTTTGAACTATTCAAACTGATAAATTCATGTTTCTTTTGTGTGAAACGGCGATTTATGAGAAATGACGATAAAATTGCTGTTTTAAACTTGCAAAAACATAGAAAAACGCTGTTTTTAACTATTCAAACTGACAAATTCATGTTTCTTTCGTGTGAAACGGCGATTTATGAGAAATGACGATAAAATTGCTGTTTTAAACTTGCAAAAACATAGAAAAACGCTGTTTTCAACTATTCAAACTGACAAATTCATGTTTCTTTCGTGTGAAACGGCGATTTATGAGAAATGACGATAAAATTGCTGTTTTAAACATGAAAAAACATAGAAAAACGCTGTTTTTAACTATTCAAACTGATAAATTCAGTTTTCTTTCGTGTGAAACGGCGTTTTATGAGAAATGACGATAAAATTGCTGTTTTAAACTTGCAAAAACATAGAAAAACGCTGTTTTGAACTATTCAAACTGACAAATTCATGTTTCTTTCGTGTGAAACGGCGATTTATGAGTAATGACGATAAAATTGCTGTTTTAAACTTGCAAAAACATAGAAAAACGCTGTTTTCAACTATTCAAACTGACAAATTCATGTTTCTTTCGTGTGAAACGGCGATTTATGAGAAATGACGATAAAATTGCTGTTTTAAACATGAAAAAACATAGAAAAACGCTGTTTTGAACTATTCAAACTGACAAATTCATGTTTCTTTCGTGTGAAACGGCGATTTATGAGAAATGACGATAAAATTGCTGTTTTAAACTTGCAAAAACATAGAAAAACGCTGTTTTTAACTATTCAAACTGATAAATTCATGTTTCTTTCGTGTGAAACGGCGATTTATGAGAAATGACGATAAAATTGCTGTTTTAAACTTGCAAAAACATAGAAAAACGCTGTTTTTAACTATTCAAACTGATAAATTCATGTTTCTTTCGTTCGAAACGGTGGATTTTTGTGAAATCACGATGAAACTTCTGTTTTAAACTTGCAAAAACATAGAAAAACGCTGTTTTGAACTATTCAAACTGATAAATTCATGTTTCTTTCGTGTGAAACGGCGATTTATGAGAAATGACGATAAAATTGCTGTTTTAAACTTGCAAAAACATAGAAAAACGCTGTTTTTAACTATTCAAACTGATAAATTCAGGTTTCTTTCGTGTGAAACGGCGATTTATGAGAAATGACGATAAAATTGCTGTTTTAAACTTGCAAAAACATAAAAAACGCTGTTTTTAACTATTCAAACTGACAATTTCATGTTTCTTTCGTGTGAAACGGCGTTTTATGAGAAACGACGATAAAATTGCTGTTTTAAACTTGCAAAAACATAGAAAAACGCTGTTTTGAACTATTCAAACTGACAAATTCATGTTTCTTTCGTGTGAAACGGCAATTTATGAGAAATGACGATAAAATTGCTGTTTTAAACTTGCAAAAACATAGAAGAACGCTGTTTTCAACTATTCAAACTGACAAATTCATGTTTCTTTCGTGTGAAACGGCGATTTACGAGAAATGACGATAAAATTGCTGTTTTAAACATGAAAAAACATAGAAAAACGCTGTTTTGAACTATTCAAACTGACAAATTCATGTTTCTTTCGTGTGAAACGGCGATTTATGAGAAATGACGATAAAATTTCTGTTTTAAACTTGCAAAAACATAGAAAAACGCTGTTTTTAACTATTCAAACTGATAAATTCAGGTTTCTTTCGTTCGAAACGGTGGATTTTTGTGAAATCACGATAAAACTGCTGTTTTAAACTTGCAAAAACATAGAAAAACGCTGTTTTGAACTATTCAAACTGATAAATTCATGTTTCTTTTGTGTGAAACGGCGATTTATGAGAAATGACGATAAAATTGCTGTTTTAAACTTGCAAAAACATAGAAAAACGCTGTTTTTAACTATTCAAACTGACAAATTCATGTTTCTTTCGTGTGAAACGGCGATTTATGAGAAATGACGATAAAATTGCTGTTTTAAACTTGCAAAAACATAGAAAAAACGCTGTTTTCAACTATTCAAACTGACAAATTCATGTTTCTTTCGTGTGAAACGGCGATTTATGAGAAATGACGATAAAATTGCTGTTTTAAACATGAAAAAACATAGAAAAACGCTGTTTTTAACTATTCAAACTGATAAATTCAGTTTTCTTTCGTGTGAAACGGCGTTTTATGAGAAATGACGATAAAATTGCTGTTTTAAACTTGCAAAAACATAGAAAAACGCTGTTTTGAACTATTCAAACTGACAAATCATGTTTCTTTCGTGTGAAACGGCGATTTATGAGTAATGACGATAAAATTGCTGTTTTAAACTTGCAAAAACATAGAAAAACGCTGTTTTCAACTATTCAAACTGACAAATTCATGTTTCTTTCGTGTGAAACGGCGATTTATGAGAAATGACGATAAAATTGCTGTTTTAAACATGAAAAAACATAGAAAAACGCTGTTTTGAACTATTCAAACTGACAAATTCATGTTTCTTTCGTGTGAAACGGCGATTTATGAGAAATGACGATAAAATTGCTGTTTTAAACTTGCAAAAACATAGAAAAACGCTGTTTTTAACTATTCAAACTGATAAATTCATGTTTCTTTCGTGTGAAACGGCGATTTATGAGAAATGACGATAAAATTGCTGTTTTAAACTTGCAAAAAACATAGAAAAACGCTGTTTTCAACTATTCAAACTGACAAATTCATGTTTCTTTCGTGTTAAACGGCGATTTATGAGAAATGACGATAAAATTGCTGTTTTAAACATGAAAAAACATAGAAAAACGCTGTTTTGAACTATTCAAACTGACAAATTCATGTTTCTTTCGTGTGAAACGGCGATTTATGAGAAATGACGATAAAATTGCTGTTTTAAACTTGCAAAAACATAGAAAAACGCTGTTTTGAACTATTCAAACTGACAAATTCATGTTTCTTTCGTGTGAAACGGCGATTTATGAGAAATGACGATAAAATTGCTGTTTTAAACATGAAAAAACATAGAAAAACGCTGTTTTGAACTATTCAAACTGACAAATTCATGTTTCTTTCGTGTGAAACGGCGATTTATGAGAAATGACGATAAAATTGCTGTTTTAAACTTGCAAAAACATAGAAAAACGCTGTTTTTAACTATTCAAACTGATAAATTCAGGTTTCTTTCGTTCGAAACGGTAGGTTTTTGTGAAATCACGATAAAACTGCTGTTTTAAACTTGCAAAAACATAGAAAAACGCTGTTTTGAACTATTCAAACTGACAAATTCATGTTTCTTTCGTGTGAAACGGCGATTTATGAGAAATGACGATAAAATTGCTGTTTTAAACTTGCAAAAACATAGAAAAACGCTGTTTTCATCTATTCAAACTGACAAATTCATGTTTCTTTCGTGTGAAACGGCGATTTATGAGAAATGACGATAAAATTGCTGTTTTAAACATGAAAAAACATAGAAAAACGCTGTTTTTAACTATTCAAACTGATAAATTCATGTTTCTTTCGTTCGAAACGGTGGATTTTTGTGAAATCACGATGAAACTTCTGTTTTAAACTTGCAAAAACATAGAAAAAACGCTGTTTTGAACTATTCAAACTGATAAATTCATGTTTCTTTCGTGTGAAACGGCGATTTATGAGAAATGACGATAAAATTGCTGTTTTAAACTTGCAAAAACATAGAAAAACGCTGTTTTTAACTATTCAAACTGATAAATTCAGGTTTCTTTCGTGTGAAACGGCGATTTATGAGAAATGACGATAAAATTGCTGTTTTAAACTTGCAAAAACATAGAAAAACGCTGTTTTTAACTATTTAAACTGACAATTTCATGTTTCTTTCGTGTGAAACGGCGTTTTATGAGAAACGACGATAAAATTGCTGTTTTAAACTTGCAAAAACATAGAAAAACGCTGTTTTGAACTATTCAAACTGACAAATTCATGTTTCTTTCGTGTGAAACGGCGATTTATGAGAAATGACGATAAAATTGCTGTTTTAAACTTGCAAAAACATAGAAGAACGCTGTTTTTAACTATTCAAACTGACAAATTCATGTTTCTTTCGTGTGAAACGGCGATTTACGAGAAATGACGATAAAATTGCTGTTTTAAACATGAAAAAACATAGAAAAACGCTGTTTTGAACTATTCAAACTGACAAATTCATGTTTCTTTCGTGTGAAACGGCGATTTATGAGAAATGACGATAAAATTTCTGTTTTAAACTTGCAAAAGCATAGAAAAACGCTGTTTTTAACTATTCAAACTGATAAATTCAGGTTTCTTTCGTTCGAAACGGTGGATTTTTGTGAAATCACGATAAAACTGCTGTTTTAAACTTGCAAAAACATAGAAAAACGCTGTTTTGAACTATTCAAACTGATAAATTCATGTTTCTTTTGTGTGAAACGGCGATTTATGAGAAATGACGATAAAATTGCTGTTTTAAACTTGCAAAAACATAGAAAAACGCTGTTTTCAACTATTCAAACTGACAAATTCATGTTTCTTTCGTGTTAAACGGCGATTTATGAGAAATGACGATAAAATTGCTGTTTTAAACATGAAAAAACATAGAAAAACGCTGTTTTGAACTATTCAAACTGACAAATTCATGTTTCTTTCGTGTGAAACGGCGATTTATGAGAAATGACGATAAAATTGCTGTTTTAAACTTGCAAAAACATAGAAAAACGCTGTTTTGAACTATTCAAACTGACAAATTCATGTTTCTTTCGTGTGAAACGGCGATTTATGAGAAATGACGATAAAATTGCTGTTTTAAACATGAAAAAACATAGAAAAACGCTGTTTTGAACTATTCAAACTGACAAATTCATGTTTCTTTCGTGTGAAACGGCGATTTATGAGAAATGACGATAAAATTGCTGTTTTAAACTTGCAAAAACATAGAAAAACGCTGTTTTTAACTATTCAAACTGATAAATTCAGGTTTCTTTCGTTCGAAACGGTAGGTTTTTGTGAAATCACGATAAAACTGCTGTTTTAAACTTGCAAAAACATAGAAAAACGCTGTTTTGAACTATTCAAACTGACAAATTCATGTTTCTTTCGTGTGAAACGGCGATTTATGAGAAATGACAATAAAATTGCTGTTTTAAACTTGCAAAAACATAGAAAAACGCTGTTTTCATCTATTCAAACTGACAAATTCATGTTTCTTTCGTGTGAAACGGCGATTTATGAGAAATGACGATAAAATTGCTGTTTTTAAAACATGAAAAAACATAGAAAAACGCTGTTTTTAACTATTCAAACTGATAAATTCATGTTTCTTTCGTTCGAAACGGTGGATTTTTGTGAAATCACGATGAAACTTCTGTTTTAAACTTGCAAAAACATAGAAAAACGCTGTTTTGAACTATTCAAACTGATAAATTCATGTTTCTTTCGTGTGAAACGGCGATTTATGAGAAATGACGATAAAATTGCTGTTTTAAACTTGCAAAAACATAGAAAAACGCTGTTTTTAACTATTCAAACTGATAAATTCAGGTTTCTTTCGTGTGAAACGGCGATTTATGAGAAATGACGATAAAATTGCTGTTTTAAACTTGCAAAAACATAGAAAAACGCTGTTTTTAACTATTTAAACTGACAATTTCATGTTTCTTTCGTGTGAAACGGCGTTTTATGAGAAACGACGATAAAATTGCTGTTTTAAACTTGCAAAAAACATAGAAAAACGCTGTTTTGAACTATTCAAACTGACAAATTCATGTTTCTTTCGTGTGAAACGGCGATTTATGAGAAATGACGATAAAATTGCTGTTTTAAACTTGCAAAAACATAGAAGAACGCTGTTTTTAACTATTCAAACTGACAAATTCATGTTTCTTTCGTGTGAAACGGCGATTTACGAGAAATGACGATAAAATTGCTGTTTTAAACTTGCAAAAACATAGAAAAACGCTGTTTTGAACTATTCAAACTGACAAATTCATGTTTCTTTCGTGTGAAACGGCGATTTATGAGTAATGACGATAAAATTGCTGTTTTAAACTTGCAAATACATATAAAAACGCTGTTTTCAACTATTCAAACTGACAAATTCATGTTTCTTTCGTGTGAAACGGCGATTTATGAGAAATGACGATAAAATTGCTGTTTTAAACATGAAAAAAACATAGAAAAACGCTGTTTTGAACTATTCAAACTGACAAATTCATGTTTCTTTCGTGTGAAACGGCGATTTATGAGAAATGACGATAAAATTGCTGTTTTAAACTTGCAAAAACATAGAAAAACGCTGTTTTTAACTATTCAAACTGATAAATTCATGTTTCTTTCCTGTGAAACGGCGATTTATGAGAAATGACGATAAAATTGCTGTTTTAAACTTGCAAAAACATAGAAAAAACGCTGTTTTTAACTATTCAAACTGATAAATTCATGTTTCTTTCGTTCGAAACGGTGGATTTTTGTGAAACACGATAAAACTTCTGTTTTAAACTTGCAAAAACATAGAAAAACGCTGTTTTGAACTATTCAAACTGATAAATTCATGTTTCTTTCGTGTGAAACGGCGATTTATGAGAAATGACGATAAAATTGCTGTTTTAAACTTGCAAAAACATAGAAAAACGCTGTTTTTAACTATTCAAACTGATAAATTCAGGTTTCTTTCGTGTGAAACGGCGATTTATGAGAAATGACGATAAAATTGCTGTTTTAACTTGCAAAAACATAGAAAAACGCTGTTTTGAACTATTCAAACTGACAAATTCATGTTTCTTTCGTGTGAAACGGCGATTTATGAGAAATGACGATAAAATTGCTGTTTTAAACTTGCAAAAACATAGAAAAACGCTGTTTTCAACTATTCAAACTGACAAATTCATGTTTCTTTCGTGTTAAACGGCGATTTATGAGAAATGACGATAAAATTGCTGTTTTAAACATGAAAAAACATAGAAAAACGCTGTTTTGAACTATTCAAACTGACAAATTCATGTTTCTTTCGTGTGAAACGGCGATTTATGAGAAATGACGATAAAATTGCTGTTTTAAACTTGCAAAAACATAGAAAAACGCTGTTTTCAACTATTCAAACTGACAAATTCATGTTTTCTTTCGTGTGAAACGGCGATTTATGAGAAATGAGGTTAAAATTGCTGTTTTAAACATGAAAAAACATAGAAAAACGCTGTTTTGAACTATTCAAACTGACAAATTCATGTTTCTTTCGGTGTGAAACGGCGATTTATGAGAAATGACGATAAAATTGCTGTTTTAAACTTGCAAAAACATAGAAAAACGCTGTTTTTAACTATTCAAACTGATAAATTCAGGTTTCTTTCGTTCGAAACGGTGGGTTTTTGTGAAATCACGATAAAACTGCTGTTTTAAACTTGCAAAAACATAGAAAAACGCTGTTTTGAACTATTCAAACTGATAAATTCATGTTTCTTTCGTGTGAAACGGCGATTTATGAGAAATGACGATAAAATTTCTGTTTTAAACTTGCAAAAACATAGAAAAACGCTGTTTTTAACTATTCAAACTGATAAATTCATGTTTCTTTCGTTCGAAACGGTGGATTTTTGTGAAATCACGATAAAACTTCTGTTTTAAACTTGCAAAAACATAGAAAAACGCTGTTTTGAACTATTCAAACTGATAAATTCATGTTTCTTTCGTGTGAAACGGCGATTTATGAGAAATGACGATAAAATTGCTGTTTTAAACTTGCAAAAACATAAAAAAACGCTGTTTTTAACTATTCAAACTGATAAATTCAGGTTTCTTTCGTGTGAAACGGCGATTTATGAGAAATGACGATAAAATTGCTGTTTTAAACTTGCAAAAACATAGAAAAACGCTGTTTTTAACTATTCAAACTGACAATTTCATGTTTCTTTCGTGTAAAACGGCGTTTTATGAGAAACGACGATAAAATTGCTGTTTTAAACTTGCAAAAACATATAAAAACGCTGTTTTGAACTATTCAAACTGACAAATTCATGTTTCTTTCGTGTGAAACGGCGATTTATGAGAAATGACGATAAAATTGCTGTTTTAAACTTGCAAAAACATAGAAAAACGCTGTTTTCAACTATTCAAACTGACAAATTCATGTTTCTTTCGTATGAAACGGCGATTTATGAGAAATGACGATAAAATTGCTGTTTTAAACATGAAAAAACATAGAAAAACGCTGTTTTGAACTATTCAAACTGACAAATTCATGTTTCATTCGTGTGAAACGGCGATTTATGAAAAATGACGATAAAATTGCTGTTTTAAACTTGCAAAAACATAGAAAAACGCTGTTTTTAACTATTCAAACTGATAAATTCAGGTTTCTTTCGTTCGAAACGGTGGATTTTTGTGAAATCACGATAAAACTGCTGTTTTAAACTTGCAAAAACATAGAAAAACGCTGTTTTGAACTATTCAAACTGATAAATTCATGTTTCTTTCGTGTGAAACGGCGATTTATGAGAAATGACGATAAAATTTCTGTTTTAAACTTGCAAAAACATAGAAAAACGCTTGTTTTTAACTATTCAAACTGATAAATTCAGGTTTCTTTCGTGTGAAACGGCGTTTTATGAGAAATGACGATAAAATTGCTGTTTTAAACCTGCAAAAACATAGAAAAACGCAGTTTTGAACTATTCAAACTGACAAATTGATGTTTCTTTCGTGTTGAAACGGCGATTTATGAGAAATGACGATAAAATTGCTGTTTTAAACTTGCAAAAACATAGAAAAACGCTGTTTTGAACTATTAAAACTGACAAATTCATGTTTCTTTCGTGTGAAACGGCGATTTATGAGAAATGACGATAAAATTGCTGTTTTAAACATGAAAAAACATAGAAAAACGCTGTTTTGAACTATTCAAACTGACAAATTCATGTTTCTTTCGTGTGAAACGGCGATTTATGAGAAATGACGATAAAATTGCTGTTTTAAACTTGCAAAACATAGAAAAACGCTGTTTTCATCTATTCAAACTGACAAATTCATGTTTCTTTCGTGTGAAACGGCGATTTATGAGAAATGACGATAAAATTGCTGTTTTAAACATGAAAAAACATAGAAAAACGCTGTTTTGAACTATTAAAACTGACAAATTCATGTTTCTTTCGTGGTGAAACGGCGATTTATGAGAAATGACGATAAAATTGCTGTTTTAAACTTGCAAAAACATAGAAAAACGCTGTTTTTAACTACTCAAACTGATAAATTCAGGTTTCTTTCGTTCGAAACGGTGGATTTTTGTGAAATCACGATAAAACTGCTGTTTTAAACTTGCAAAAACATAGAAAAACGCTGTTTTGAACTATTCAAACTGATAAATTCATGTTTCTTTCGTGTGAAACGGCGATTTATGAGAAATGACGATAAAATTTCTGTTTAAACTTGCAAAAACATAGAAAAACGCTGTTTTTTAACTATTCAAACTGATAAATTCAGGTTTCTTTCGTGTGAAACGGCGTTTTATGAGAAATGACGATAAAATTGCTGTTTTAAACTTGCAAAAACATAGAAAAACGCTGTTTTGAACTATTCAAACTGACAAATTCATGTTTCTTTCGTGTGAAACGGCGATTTATGAGAAATGACGATAAAACTGCTGTTTTAAACTTGCAAAAACATAGAAAAACGCTGTTTTGAACTATTCAAACTGATAAATTCATGTTTCTTTCGTGTGAAACGGCGATTTATGAGAAATGACGATAAAATTGCTGTTTTAAACATGAAAAAACATAGAAAAACGCTGTTTTGAACTATTCAAACTGACAAATTCATGTTTCTTTCGTGTGAAACGGCGATTTATGAGAAATGACGATAAAATTGCTGTTTTAAACTTGCAAAAACATAGAAAAACGCTGTTTTTAACTACTCAAACTGATAAATTCAGGTTTCTTTCGTTCGAAACGGTGGATTTTTGTGAAATCACGATAAAACTGCTGTTTTAAACTTGCAAAAACATAGAAAAACGCTGTTTTGAACTATTCAAACTGATAAATTCATGTTTCTTTCGTGTGAAACGGCGATTTATGAGAAATGACGATAAAATTTCTGTTTTAAACTTGCAAAAACATAGAAAAACGCTGTTTTTAACTATTCAAACTGATAAATTCAGGTTTCTTTCGTGTGAAACGGCGTTTTATGAGAATGACGATAAAATTGCTGTTTTAAACTTGCAAAAACATAGAAAAACGCTGTTTTGAACTATTCAAACTGACAAATTCATGTTTCTTTCGTGTGAAACGGCGATTTATGAGAAATGACGATAAAATTGCTGTTTTAAACTTGCAAAAACATAGAAAAACGCTGTTTTGAACTATTCAAACTGACAAATTCATGTTTCTTTCGTGTGAAACGGCGATTTATGAGAAATGACGATAAAATTGCTGTTTTAAACATGAAAAAACATAGAAAAACGCTGTTTTGAACTATTCAAACTGACAAATTCATGTTTCTTTCGTGTGAAACGGCGATTTATGAGAAATGACGATAAAATTGCTGTTTTAAACTTGCAAAAACATAGAGAAACGCTGTTTTCAACTATTCAAACTGACAAATTCATGTTTCTTTCGTGTGAAACGGCGATTTATGAGAAATGACGATAAAATTGCTGTTTTAAACATGAAAAAACATAGAAAAACGCTGTTTTGAACTATTCAAACTGACAAATTCATGTTTCTTTCGTGTGAAACGGCGATTTATGAGAAATGACGATGAAATTGCTGTTTTAAACTTGCAAAAACATAGAAAAACGCTGTTTTTAACTATTCAAACTGATAAATTCAGGTTTCTTTCGTTCGAAACGGTGGATTTTTGTGAAATCACGATAAAACTGCTGTTTTAAACTTGCAAAAACATAGAAAAACGCTGTTTTGAACTATTCAAACTGATAAATTCATGTTTCTTTCGTGTGAAACGGCGATTTATGAGAAATGACGATAAAATTTCTGTTTTAAACTTGCAAAAACATAGAAAAACGCTGTTTTTAACTATTCAAACTGATAAATTCAGGTTTCTTTCGTGTGAAACGGCGTTTAATGAGAAATGACGATAAAATTGCTGTTTTTAACTTGCAAAAACATAGAAAAACGCTGTTTTGAACTATTCAAACTGACAAATTCATGTTTCTTTCGTGTGAAACGGCGATTTATGAGAAATGACGATAAAATTGCTGTTTTAAACTTGCAAAAACATAGAAAAACGCTGTTTTGAACTATTCAAACTGACAAATTCATGTTTCTTTCGTGTGAAACGGCGATTTATGAGAAATGACGATAAAATTGCTGTTTTCAACATGAAAAAACATAGAAAAACGCTGTTTTGAACTATTCAAACTGATAAATTCATGTTTCTTTCGTGTGAAACGGCGATTTATGAGAAATGACGATAAAATTTCTGTTTTAAACTTGCAAAAACATAGAAAAACGCTGTTTTTAACTATTCAAACTGATAAATTCAGGTTTCTTTCTTGTGAAACGGCGTTTTATGAGAAATGACGATAAAATTGCTGTTTTAAACTTGCAAAAACATAGAAAAACGCTGTTTTGAACTATTCAAACTGACAAATTCATGTTTCTTTCGTGTGAAACGGCGATTTATGAGAAATGACGATAAAATTGCTGTTTTAAACTTGCAAAAACATAGAAAAACGCTGTTTTGAACTATTCAAACTGACAAATTCATGTTTCTTTCGTGTGAAACGGCGATTTATGAGAAATGACGATAAAATTGCTGTTTTAAACATGAAAAAACATAGAAAAACGCTGTTTTGAACTATTCAAACTGACAAATTCATGTTTCTTTCGTGTGAAACGGCGATTTATGAGAAATGACGATAAAATTGCTGTTTTAAACTTGCAAAAACATAGAAAAACGCTGTTTTCAACTATTCAAACTGACAAATTCATGTTTCTTACGTGTGAAACGGCGATTTATGAGAAATGACGATAAAATTGCTGTTTTAAACATGAAAAAACATAGAAAAACGCTGTTTTGAACTATTCAAACTGACAAATTCATGTTTCTTTCGTGTGAAACGGCGATTTATGAGAAATGACGATAAAATTGCTGTTTTAAACTTGCAAAAACATAGAAAAACGCTGTTTTTAACTATTCAAACTGATAAATTCATGTTTCTTTCGTGTGAAACGGCGATTTATGAGAAATGACGATAAAATTGCTGTTTTAAACTTGCAAAAACATAGAAAAACGCTGTTTTTAACTATTCAAACTGATAAATTCATGTTTCTTTCGTTCGAAACGGTGGATTTTTGTGAAATCACGATAAAACTTCTGTTTTAAACTTGCAAAAACATAGAAAAACGCTGTTTTGAACTATTCAAACTGATAAATTCATGTTTCTTTCGTGTGAAACGGCAATTTATGAGAAATGACGATAAAATTGCTGTTTTAAACTTGCAAATACATAGAAAAACGCTGTTTTTAACTATTCAAACTGATAAATTCAGGTTTCTTTCGTGTGAAACGGCGTTTTATGAGAAATGACGATAAAATTGCTGTTTTTAACTTGCAAAAACATAGAAAAACGCTGTTTTGAACTATTCAAACTGACAAATTCATGTTTCTTTCGTGTGAAACGGCGATTTATGAGAAATGACGATAAAATTGCTGTTTTAAACATGAAAAAACATAGAAAAACGCTGTTTTGAACTATTCAAACTGACAAATTCAAGTTTGTTTCGTGTGAAACGGCGATTTATGAGAAATGACGATAAAATTGCTGTTTTAAACTTGCAAAAACATAGAAAAACGCTGTTTTTAACTATTCAAACTGATAAATTCAGGTTTCTTTCGTTCGAAACGGTGGATTTTTGTGAAATCACGATAAAACTTCTGTTTTAAACTTGCAAAAACATAGAAAAACGCTGTTTTGAACTATTCAAACTGATAAATTCATGTTTCTTTCGTGTGAAACGGCGATTTATGAGAAATGACGATAAAATTGCTGTTTTAAACTTGCAAAAACATAGAAAAACGCTGTTTTGAACTATTCAAACTGACAAATTCATGTTTCTTTCGTGTGAAACGGCGATTTATGAGAAATGACGATAAAATTGCTGTTTTAAACATGAAAAAACATAGAAAAACGCTGTTTTGAACTATTCAAACTGACAAATTCATGTTTCTTTCGTGTGAAACGGCGATTTATGAGAAATGACGATAAAATTGCTGTTTTAAACTTGCAAAAACATAGAAAAACGCTGTTTTCAACTATTCAAACTGATAAATTCAGGTTTCTTTCGTGTGAAACGGCGTTTTATGAGAAATGACGATAAAATTGCTATTTTAAACTTGCAAAAACATAGAAAAACGCTGTATTTAACTATTCAAACTGACAAATTCATGTTTCTTTCGTGTGAAACGGCGATTTATGAGAAATGACGATAAAATTGCTGTTTTAAAAATGAAAAAACATAGAAAAACGCTGTTTTGAACTATTCAAACTGACAAATTCAAGTTTGTTTCGTGTGAAACGGCGATTTATGAGAAATGACGATAAAATTGCTGTTTTAAACTTGCAAAAACATAGAAAAACGCTGTTTTTAACTATTCAAACTGATAAATTCAGGTTTCTTTCGTTCGAAACGGTGGATTTTTGTGAAATCACGATAAAACTGCTGTTTTAAACTTGCAAAAACATAGAAAAACGCTGTTTTGAACTATTCAAACTAATAAATTCATGTTTCTTTCGTGTGAAACGGCGATTTATGAGAAATGACGATAAAATTTCTGTTTTAAACTTGCAAAAACATAGAAAAACGCTGTTTTTAACTATTCAAACTGATAAATTCAGGTTTCTTTCGTGTGAAACGGCGTTTTATGAGAAATGACGATAAAATTGCTGTTTTTAACTTGCAAAAACATAGAAAAACGCTGTTTTGAACTATTCAAACTGACAAATTCATGTTTCTTTCGTGTGAAACGGCGATTTATGAGAAATGACGATAAAATTGCTGTTTTAAACTTGCAAAAACATAGAAAAACGCTGTTTTGAACTATTCAAACTGACAAATTCATGTTTCTTTCGTGTGAAACGGCGATTTATGAGAAATGATAAAATTGCTGTTTTAAACATGAAAAAACATAGAAAAACGCTGTTTTGAACTATTCAAACTGACAAATTCATGTTTCTTTC
>CAWWDY010000015.1:0-45549 GCA_963942605.1 Poecilus cupreus | reverse complement strand
TTTTGCAAGCTGAAAACAGCTATTTTATCTTGATTTTGCAAACAAAAGCCATTACACACGACATATACATGAATATGACAGTTTGTATACTTAAAAACGGTGTTTTGTATGCTTTTGCATGCTTAAAACTGCAATTTTATCTTGATTTCACCAACATTAGCCATTATACACTACAGAAACATGAATATGACAGTTTAAATACTTGAAAACAGCATTTTGTATGTTTTTGCAAGCTGAAAACAGCTATTTTATCTTGATTTTGCAAACATAAGCCATTACACATGACATATACATGAATATGACAGTTTGTATACTTAGAAACGGTGTTTTGTATGTTTTTACATGCTTAAAACAGCAATTTTATCTTGATTTCACCAACATTAGCCATTATACACGACAGAAACATGAATATGACAGTTTAAATACTGGAAAACAGCATTTTGTATGTTTTTGCAAGCTGAAAACAGCTATTTTTTTTGCAAACATAAGCCATTACACACGACATATACATGAATATGACAGTTTGTATACTTAAAAACGGTGTTTTGTATGCTTTTGCATGCTTAAAACTGCAATTTTATCTTGATTTCACCAACATTAGCCATTATACACGACAGAAACATGAATATGACAGTTTAAATACTTGAAAACAGCATTTTGTTAGTTTTTGCAAGCTGAAAACAGCTATTTTATCTTGATTTTGCAAAGATAAGCCATTACACACGACATAGTAAGTAAGTAAGTAAGTAAGTATTTTATTTAATCACTTACATATTACAAAATGTTTGTGACAAGTCCTAATAAAAATGTTAAAAAAATACATTTTGTTAACAAAAAATTATCACTTAAGAAAATCAGCAATTGGCTCAACAATGTGTGTGGCCAAAGTATTCTTCAAAAGAGTAAAAACAATTTTCAATTAAAAATTTATTTATAAATAACTTAAAATGTTTAAAATTTAAACTTTTTACCGACACTGGCAAGACATTATAAAAATTTAAATTAATGGAGTTTTTCTGAGATTTATTAAGTCTAAATTTAGCAACACGCAAAAGATTTGACGATCTTGTGTAGTAATTATGAGTGTCTGGCACAATTTCTAAGTTGTCTAGGTTACTATGAACTTCCAGTAATGAATGGTATATGAACAAACATGGAAGTGGCATTATTTTTAAATCTACAAACAATGGTTGACAATGTTCTCTAGGGCCGACTCCCTTAATTATCCTAATAGCCTGTTTCTGCATTTTGAAAACTCTGTCGGCATGGGATGAATTTCCCCATAATATAATTCCGTAACACAAGACGGAGTGAAATAAAGAAAAATAAGCAGTCCTTAAAGTCTCAAAGTTAACAGACCTCTTAAAACTTCTAAGTAGGAAATTGATACTAGCGAGCTAAATAAATAAATAAATATATCATCACGCCTTTTACCCATTACGGGTGTGGCACTCTGCTTACGCAGATCTCGGTAAGTGATATATTTTTTCGTATGAAATGCGGTTACCAGCCGTCAAGTCATAGCCCCCAAGGATGTTAGTGGAAGGGGAACCACAGGGGTAAATTTAAATTTGTAACTGTCGGCAGTGGGATTCGAACTGAGGATCTCACGATCCACAGTCCGACACGTTACCACGGAGCTATTTACCCCATTTACTAGCGAGCTTTTTCAGCAAATTCTCAATATGAACACACCAAGTCAAACCATCATCAATGGAAAGTCCCAACACATTTACAGATTTCCCTTTAATCATTTTAGGGTGAGATGACACAATTAAATTCTGAGTTTTCTCATTATTCAGTTTCAGATTATTGGCAGAAAACCATGATTCTGCATGTTTAAGGTTAGACTTCGAAGTTTCAGTAAGAGCATCGATATTCTTATTAGACGCGATCAACGTTGTATCGTCTGCAAACAATATACTTTTAACCTGATCCATAAAAGCTGGAAAATCATTGATATATATCAGGATAAGCAACGGGCCAAGTACAGATCCCTGGGGTATTCCATGTTTAATTAGTTCAAAATTAGAAACTTGGTCTCCAATATACACCCCCTGTTTTCGATTATACAAATATGATTGAAACAAGGAAAGTGAATTACCAACAATCCCATAATGCTTTTGCAAGCTTGCAAGTATACTGTGAGAGACACAGTCGAACGCCTTGGATAGATCACAAAGAGTAACAGCTGTATGAGTGCCACTCTCCAGACCCTCAACTATATCGCTCACAATACGTAAAACTGCACTGACAGTCGAATGTTTCTGGCGAAAACCAAACTGATTAACGTCAAACAAATTATTACTTTCAAAAAAATCAACCAGTCTATTTTTTAGAATCTTTTCAAAAATTTTTGCAAATATTGGTATAATTGAAATGGGCCTGTAATTGCCGACCTTCGAAGGATCTCCCTTCTTAAATAGTGGTATAACTTTTGTTTGTTTAAAAACATCGGGAAAAACTCCTTCCAAAATACATTGATTGAAAATGAAAGTTAAATGGGGTAAAATTATTTCAATAGTCTCTTTCAATATTCTAATATTAATGTCATAGACATCGGTACAATTAGAATTATTTATAGAATGGAACGCATTAAAAACGTCTTCTTCAGAAACAGGTTCTAGTGTGAATACGCAAGAGGGTAAAGGTGTTAAAAAATAATCACAGAAACTGGTTGAATGATCAGGCAAGCTGCAAATTATATTATCCGCTACTGAAATAAAGAACTCATTAAATGTATCACAAGAAATATTCTTCGCCCTTACCTTAGGTGCAGGAATATTTCGCTCATGATTAATTAAACGCCAGCAATCTTTGCTTTTGTTTTTTGAGGATTTAATATACTTGTCATAGGCTTCTTTCTTGGCTACATTTATTTCATGTCTGTATTTATTTCGCATTATATTATATTTTGCAATGTCACTATTATTTTTAGTAGTGTTACAAATGATTCGCAGGGTCGACACCATATTTCGAAGCTGTACCAATTTATCATTAAACCAGTTTACTGGAAAATAATTATTAATATCCTTACAAATTCTCAAAGGAAAGTGAGAGTGCGTTAAAGAACTGAAATTACTTACAAGAAGACTTGCTGCCTCAGCTGCATTAAGTGATGGATTGTAAATTTCATCCCAATGTATACTTGCAAGGGAATTCCCGAAGTTATTTATTCTATTTATAGTGTATAACCTTTTTTTCTTTGTAGCCTTGGGTGGGCAAAACTCTTTAATATTAATATACTGCAGTCGATGATCAGATAAGCACGGATCCATCACCCCGACATCAAACAGGTTATTGTCAAGATTTGTTAGGATATTGTCAATGCATGTTGACGACCTAGCAGTGATCCTAGTACATTCAGAAATGGTTGGAACGATACAAAAAGATGATATTAGATTATTGAAACTAGATAGATTTGCACTTTCTTCCAGAAAATTAACGTTAAAATCGCCAAAAATTATCAATTTCCTATTCACCCTACATTAAGCAAATAGTATTTCTTCGAATTTATCTAAAAATACACTTAAGTAACCTGAACGGTAAACAGCAATTATTATTATCTTTGAAGCAATTAATTCCACACCACAGAATTCGGCATCAAAAACAGCGTTTATGTGATCAAAGTTTATTGATCTAAAATCAATATTGTTCTTTAGGTAAATAGCAACACCGCCATGTTTGTTTTTTGGTCTGCAAAATGCAGAGGCTAGCGTATAACCACATAAATTAATATAATTAATCTGTGTATAGTCTAGCCAGTGTTCGGATAAGCAAACCACATCATTTTGAGACTGTAACAGAAATAAATTTAACTGATCTACCTTGTTCGACAAGCATTGAATATTTACATGACAAAAAGTGTAAAGTTTTACATTATTCTGCTGGTAGTTATTACTATCAGTTTGTAATACATTACTATTTATGGAATTATCCGTATTGTCTTCTGTGGAACTAATCGGGATATTGTTTTTGTTATGTTGTTGTTCAATACATACATGAATATGACAGTTTAAATACTTGAAAACGATGTTTTGTATGCTTTTGCATGCTTAAAACAGCAATTTTAACTTGATTTCACCAACATTAGCCATTATACACGACAGAAATATGATTATGACAGTTTAAATACTTGAAAACAGCGTTTTGTATATTTTTACAAGCTGAAAACAGCTATATTATTTTGATTTTGCAAAAATAAGCCATTACACACGACATATACATGAATGTGACAGTTTAAAAACTTGAAAACGGTGTTTTGTATGCTTTTGCAGGCTTAAAACAGCAATTTTTACTTAATTTCACCAACATTAGCCATTATACACGACAGAAACATGAATATGACAGTTTAAATATTTAAAAACAACGTTTTGTATATTTTTGCAAGCTGAAAACAGCTATTTAATCATGATTTTGCAAACAAAAGCCATTACACACGACATATACATGAATATGACAGTTTAAATACTTGAAAACGGTGTTTTGTATGCTTTTGCATGCTTAAAACAGCAATTTTATCTTGATTTCACCAACATTAGCCATTATACACGACAGACACATAAATATGACAGTTTAAATTCTTGAAAATAGCGTTTTGTATATTTTTGCAAGCAAATAACAGCTATTTTATCTTGATTATGCCAACATAAGCCATTACACACGACATATAAATGAATATGACAGTTTAAATACTTGAAAACGGTGTTTTGTATGCTTTTGCATGCTTTTAACAGCAATTTTATCTTCATTTCACCAACATTAGCCATTATACACGACAGAAACACGAATATGACAGTTTAAATTTTTGAGAAAGCGTTTTGTATGTTTTTGCAAGGATATTATATCTTGATTTTGCAAACATAAGCCATTACACACGACATATACATGAATATGACAGTTTAAATACTTGAAAACGGTGTTTTGTATGCTTTTGCATGCTTAAAACAGCAATTTTATCTTGATTTCACCAACATTAGCCATGAAACACGACAGAAACATAACTATGACAGTTTAAATACTTGAAAATAGCTTTTGGTATGTTTTTGCAAGCTTAAAACAGCTATTTTATCTTGATTTTGCAAACATAAGCCATTACACACGACATATACATGAATATGACAGTTTAAATACTTGAAAACGGTGTTTTGTATGCTTTTGTATGCTTAAAACAGCTATTTTATATTGATTTTGCAAACATAAGCCATTATACACGACAGAAACATGAATATGACAGTTTAAGTACTTGAAAACAGCGTTTTGTATGTTTTTGCAAGCTGAAAACAGCTATTTTATCTTGATTTGGCAAACATATGCCATTACACACGACATATACATGAATATGACAGTTTATATACTTGAAAACAGCATTTTGTATGTTTTTGCAAGCTGAAAACAGCTATTTTATCTTGATTTTGCAAACATAAGCCTTTACACATGACATATACATAAATATGACAGTTTAAATACTTGAAAACGGTGTTTTGTTTGCTTTTGCATGCTTAAAACAGCAATTTTTACTTAATTTCACCAACCTTAGCCATTATACACGACAGAAACATGAATATGATAGTTTAAATACTTGAAAACAACGTTTTGTATGTTTTTGCAAGCTGAAAACAGTTATTTAGTCATGATTTTGCAAACATAAGCCATTACACACGACATATACATGAATATGACAGTTTAAATACTTGAAAACCGTGTTTTGTATGCTTTTGCATGCTTAAAACAGCAATTTTATCTTGATTTCACCAACATTAGCCATTATACACGACAGACACATAAATATGACAGTCTAATTTCTTGAAAACAGCGTTTTGTATATTTTTGCAAGCTAATAACAGCTATTTTATATTGATTATGCAAACATAAGCCATTACACACGACATATACATCAATATGACAGTTTAAATACTTGAAAACGGTATTTTGTATGCTTTTGCAGGCTTAAAACAGCAATTTTATCTTGATTTCACCAACACTAACCATGAAACACGACAGAAACATGAATATGACAGTTTAAATACTTGAAAACCGCATTTGGTATGTGTTTGCAAGCTGAAAACAGCTTTTATCTTGATTTTGCAATCATAAGTCATTACACACGACATATACATGAATATGACAGTTTAAATACTTGAAAACGGTGTTTTGTATGCTTTTGCATGCTTAAAACAATAATTTTATCTTGATTTCACCAACATTAGTTATTATACACGACAGAAACATGAATATGACAGTTTAAATACTTGAAAACAGCGTTTTGTATGTTTTTGCAAGCTGAAAACAGCTATTTTATCTTGATTTGGCAAACATAAGCCATTACACACGACATATACATGAATATAACAGTTTAAATACTTGAAAACAGCATTTTGTATGTTTTTGCAAGCTGAAAACAGCTATTTAATCATTATTTTGCAAACATAAGCCATTACACACGACATATACATGAATATGACAGTTTAAATACTTGAAAACGGTGTTTTGTATGCTTTTGCATGCTTAAAACAGCAAATTTATCTTGATTTCAGCAACATTAGCCATTATACACGACAGACACATAAATATGACAGTTTAAATACTTGAAAACAGCGTTTTGTATGTTTTTGCAAACTGAAAACAGCTATTTTATTTTGATTTTGCAAACATAAGCCATTACTCACGACATATACATAAATAGGACAGTTTTAATACTTGAAATCGGCGTTTTGTATGCTTTTGCATGTTATAACAGCAATTTTATTTTGATTTCACCAACATTAGCCATTATACACGACAGAAACAATAATATGACAATTTAAATACTTGAAAACAGCATTTTGTATGTTTTTGCCAGCTGAAAACCGCTATTTTATCTTGATTTTGCAAACATAAGCCATTGCACACGACATATACATGAATATGACAATTTAAATACTTGAAAAAGGTGTTTTGTATGCTTTTGCATGCTTAAAACAGCAATTTTATCTTGATTTCACAAACATAAGCCATTATACACGACAAAAACATGAATATGACAGTTTAAATACTTGAAAAGAGCATTATGTAGGTTTTTGAAAGCTGAAAACAGCTATTTTATATTAATTTTGCAAACATAAGCCATTACACACGACATATACATGAATATGACATTTTAAATAATTGAAAACGGTGTTTTGTATGCTTTTCCATGCTTAAAACAGAAATTTTATCTTGATTTCACAAACATTAGCCATTATACACGACAGAAACATTAATATGACAGTTTAAATACTTGAAAACAGCGTTTTGTATGTTTTCACAAGCTGAAAACAGCTATTTTATCTTGATTTTGCAAACATAAGGCATTACACACGACATATACATAAATAGGACAGTTTAAATACTTGAAATCGGCGTTTTGTATGCTTTTGCATGCTTAAAACTGCAATTTTATCTTGATTTCACCAACATTAGCCATTATACACGACAGAAACAATAATATGACAGTTTAAATACTTGAAAACAGCATTTTGTATGTTTTGCAAGCTGAAAACAGCTATTTTATCTTGATTTTGCAAACATAAGCCATTACACACGACATATACATGAATATGACAGCTTAAATACTTGAAAACGGTGTTTTGTATGCTTTTGCATGCTTAAAACAGCAATTTTATCTTGATTTCTCAAACATTAGCCATTATACACGACAGAAACATGAATATGACAGTTTGAATACTTGAAAACAGCATTTTGTATGTTTTTGCAAGCTGAAAACAGCTATTTTAACTTGATTTTGAAAACATAAGCCATTACACACGACATATAGATAGATAGATAGATATTTTATTAAGTTGAAAAAATGCAAAAGTATATAAACTACGTCATACAAAAAATGATATAATATAAACAAGCACAAATAGCCAAACTATTCAAATTGAAAATTAATAAATTCATCAATGCTGTAGAATGCATTGTCTAACAACAAATTTTTAATACATATTTTAAAATTCTTATATGATAACATACGAATTTTTATCGGTAATATATTATACAAAGATGCTCCTATCTTATTTGGTAGATTTTTAGATACATTAAAACGTGTATACATAGGCCTAATGTTATTCTTATTTCTAGTTGAGTAACTGTGGTAGTCACTATTTAAAGTTAAATTTACATAATTTTCCTTAATATATAATAAACATTCCAAAATATATAGAGATGGAAGTGTTAATATTTTGTTGGTAATGAATAAATTTCTACAATGCTGCCTTGAACTAGCTTTACATATTATGCGAATTGACTGTTTTTGCAACCTGAACAATCTCTCTGAATATATCGAGTTACCCCACAGAATAATTCCATAAGAGAAAGTGGAATGAACGCTAGCAAAATATAAATCTCTTGCTGTTACATGGGATACTGTATTTACAATTTTTCTTAGCATGTAATTGGCTCTGTTTATCTTTGTGGCTATCCAATTAGAATTTTCTTTCCATATTAAAAGTGATTCTAAATGAAAACCTAAAAATTTGACTGGTGTATCATCATGGATTGCACTATTTAGGTCATAATAACTTTTATTAAAAACAAGCGCTTGAGTTTTGGAGTTATTTAATGTTAATTTATTGGCATTAAACCATTTTATGGATTACTCGGTAGTGTAATGCATGACGTTATTGAGATCATCTAGCGTGGAGCTGTTGTTAATAAATATGGTGTCATCTGCGTACATTATAGTCTCAGCATTACTTATGTTACTAGGTAGGTCATTTATATAAATCACAAACAATAGGAGCCCAAGTACAGAACCTTGAGGAACACCAGATTTGATTTCATTTGCATCAGACTTCAAATTATTAACAAAAGTGATTTGAACTCTATCAGTCAGGTAACTTTGGATAAGTTCAAGCGCACCACATCTGATTCCATAATGATATAATTTAGACAATAAGGTAGTATAACACAGTCAAAAGCCTTTGTTAGGTCACAGAAAATTCCTGACACTCGTTCACCATTTTCCAGTTTCTCTATTATACTCGTAACAAAAGTTACTGCTGCTTTGACGGTGGATCTTTTTGGTCTAAAACCATACTGACACGGACTAAGGAATTCAAATTTTTCAAAATAACTAAGTATTCTAGTTTTCAAAGCTATTTCAATAACTTTTGACAAAATGGGTGTCAAAGAAATTGGTCTATAATTACATGGTTCATTTTTATTTCCTGTTTTGTGAATAGGAATTACTTTAGAAATTTTTAATTTTAAAGGAAAAGTTCCTTGTGAAAAACACGTGTTTATTACATATTCTAATTGTTGTGAAATTGCAGGTGATGCCATTTTTAATAGTTTAGAGTTCAGTTTATATACATCCTCACTATTACTATTACTTAGACTATTTATAATTGTTTCAATTTCATTCTTTGTAACCGAAGATAGGAAGAATGAATTATTATTACTATTATTTATTAAGAAATCCACATAATTTTCGGTTTGTACTGGTAAATGAGATATAGTTATTGAAGCAATATTTACAAAGTATTTATTGAATTCATTAGGGGATATATCACATTCCAATGTAGGTCGGTTATTATTTTTCCCGATTTCTGAATTAATAATTTTCCAGGTTGCTTTAACTTTATTGTCACTGTTTTGGATGTAGTTTTCCTGAGCGTTAATTTTAGCTTCTTTGAGAGCAGATCTGTATTTACATTCAGTTAACTTATATAACTGTTTAGCATCCGAATTTTCATAGGAGTGTTTTTTAATAATCATGAGACATTTTTTCATATTAGCTAATTCATCTGTATACCATTTAACAGGATGCTTATCTATTTTCGATCGTATGTTCTTCACAGGAAAAATAACATTCACTGCGGATAGAAAGACATTAAAAAAGAAATTAAATATTTTTTCAGCGTCTTTCAATTTATATAAATCTTCCCAAGAATAATTATTTATCCACTGAAGAAAATCCGCTAACATATGATTCACTATAATACGGCTTTGCTTAACACATACATCAGATTGATTTTTGTGAGTATTTTTTCAGATGAATTCCAAACCAAAATGATCTGACATATCAGGATCTATTACATTAATATCATAATTTTCACTTTTAACATTAGATATTATATTATCAATGCAAGTTCCATTTCCAGCATAGGAAATTCTTGTCACATTATTGTTTATTATATTTAGTCCATGTTCAGTAATTACATCATAAAACTTGTAATATAAAGTATCTTTATTATGAAAATTTATGTTAAAATCCCCTGTTATTAGTATGGAACTTTTCTTGACAATAATATTATTCAAGATTAATTTTAATGTATTAAGGAATAAATCAAAATTACCAATAGGTGATCTATATATTGAAATAATAATAATATTAGGATGAAACAGTTCAATAGCGGCAAGTTCACAATGTACTTCAATTGCCATATTTTCAATATTATTTAACACTTTGAATTTCATATGCGGCTTTATATAAATAGATTCACCTCCATGTTTCATTTCTTTTCTACAATAATAACTAGCAATACAATAATTTTGGATGTTATACAAAGTAATTTCATATCCATTTAGCCAGTGTTCACAAAAACAAAGAACATCAAAGTAATGTTGTAATAGGAAAGTGTTTATTTCATTAATTTTATTTCTTAAACATTGAATATTTAAGTGCAATATTTTAATATTATTATTTAGGTTTAATTGAGGCAAATCTCCTAAAAATATACCTCCTCAAAACTACCCCCTCTGGCCGGAACTCAAGATCTTCAAAAATTTCTTTGACGTTGAAATTAACCCCTATCTTGAAGCATGTATTTCCTGCTTTGGACTCGACTGAATCACATATGATGTTTCCATTTTCGTTTGGCAACTTCTTCTTCAAATATACGTGAATTACAGTTACTGGAGTATTTGGTTTGACTCTTCCTAGGAAGAACCAAGCTTTTTTCGCAATTCCTTGGAAGTTTTCTGCAGTTTTATTTTTTCCAAATATGTTGTTATTTTTTCTCCTTCGTACAAGTTTATATCCTTCATTTGCATTTCTACTATATTCAGTATTATTGCTTTGTGTCAATTTTTGTTGTTCCACTTAGTTTAAAGTTGTATTTTTATTTTCAGTTCGTTTATTTTCGGTAGATGCTGCCATCTTACCTATATTTTTTAAATTTAAGTTGTTCATTTCATTTTTTCAGTTTTGTTTATTTTGGTTTGTGTCTGTACTAGAACCCGGCGTAATTAACGACTTAATTTGATTAGGCGTCTTAGCCACAAGGTCGTTTAATGGCTGAGCACTATCACTGTATTTTATTTGACAGTTTTCTAGGAATGAAATTTTTTCCCGAAGAAGAGCATTTGTTTCTTCAAGTTCAAGTAACAATTTTTTTAGTAGTTTGTTTTCGTTTTTTAGAAATATTGTTTCGTTTTCAGTTGAAGTAGTATCCTGGATTTCGACAATACTTTCATTCAATTCATTAACACTTTTGCATACACTGCAAGCCCAGTTTTCAATTTTGTCAGTTTCATGTATATCAGCGCACATGAAATGTATCACACTTTTACACTAATTGCACGAGACACCTTTAGCTACTTTTCTATTGCAAATTTTGCACTTACGATTTTCGATTAAGATATCATTGCCCGCCATCTTACTTTTATCCTGTGGGTGGGAAGTGACATGAATATGACAGTTTAAATACTTAAAAACGGTGTTTTGTATGCTTTTGCAAGCTTAAAACAGCAATTTTATCCTGATTTCACAAACATTAGCCATTATACACGACAGAAACATGAATATGACAGTTTAAATACTTGAAAAAAGCATTTTGTATGTTTTTGCAAGCTGAAAACAGTTATTTTATCTTAATTTTGCAAACATAAGCCATTACACACGACATATACATGAATATGACAGTTTAAAAACTTGAAAACGGTGTTTTGTATGCTTTTGCATGCTTAAAACAGCAATTTTATCTTGATTTCACCAACATTAGCCATTATAAACGACAGAAACATGAATATGACAGTATTAATACTAGAAAACAGCATTTTGTATGTTTTTGCAAGATGAAAATAGCTATTTTATCTTGATTTTGCAAACATAAGCCATTACACACGACATATACATGAATATGACATTTTAAATACTTAAAAACGGTGTTTTGTATGCTGTTGCATGCTTAAAACAGCAATTTTATCTTGATTTCTCCAACATTAGCCATTATACACGACAGAAACTTTAATATGGCAGTTTAATTATTTGAAAACAGCGTTTTGTATGTTTTTGAAAGCTGAAAACAGCTATTTTATCTTGATTTTGCAAACTTAAGCCATTACACACGACATATAAATGAATATGACAGTTTAAATACTTGAAAACGGTGCTTTGTATGCTTTTGCATGCTTATAACAGCAATTTTATCTTCATTTCATCAACATTAGCCATTATACACGACAGAAACATGAATATGACAGTTTAAATACTTGAAAACAGCGTTTTGTATGTTTTTGCGAGGATAATATATCTTGATTTTGCAAACATAAGCCATTACACACGACATATACATGAATATGACCGTTTAAATACTTAAAACGGTGTTTTGTATGCTTTTGAATGTTAAAAACAATATTTTTATATTGATTTTACCAACATTAGCCATTATACACGACAAAAACTTGAATATTACAATTTAAATACTTGAAAACAGCGTTTTGTATGTTTTTGCAAGCTGAAAACAGCTATTTTACCTTAATTTGGCAAACATAAGCCATTACACACGACATATACATGAATATGACAGTTTAAATACTTGTAAACAGCATTTTGTAAGTTTTTGCAATCTGAAAACAGCTAATTTATCTTGATTTTGCAAACATAAGCCTTTACACACGACATATACATGAGTATGACAGTTTAAATACTTGAAAACGGTGTTTTGTATACTTTTGCGTGCTTAAAACAGCAATTTTATTTTGATTTCACCAACATTAGCCATTATACACGACAGAAACATTGATATGACAGTTTAAATACATGAAAACAGCGATTTGTAAGTTTTTGCTAGCTGAAAACAGCTATTTTATCTTGATTTTGCAAACATAAGCCATTACACACGACATATACATGAATATGACAGTTTAAATACTTGAAAACGGTGTTTTGTATGCTTTTGCATGCTTAAAACAGCAATTTTATCTTGATTTCAGCAACATTAGCCATTATACACGACAGACACATAAATATGACAGTTTAAATTCTTGAAAACTGCGTTTTGTATATTTTTGCAAGCTAATAACAGCTATTTTATCTTGATTATGTAAACATAAGCCATTACACACGACATATACATGAATATGACAGTATAAATACTTGAAAACGGTGTTTTGTATGCTTTTGCAGGCTTAAAACAGCAATTTTATCTTGATTTCACCAACATTAACCATTAAACACGACAGAAACATGAATATGACAGATTAAATACTTGAAAACCGCATTTAGTATGTTTTTGCAAGTTGAAAATAGCTATTATCTTGATTTTGCAAACATAAGTCATTACACACGACATATACATGAATATGACAGTTTATATACTTGAAAACGGTGTTTTGTATGCTTTTGCATGCTTAAAACAGCAATTTTAACTTGATTTCACCAACATTAGCCATTATACACGACAGAAACATGAATATGACAGTTTAAATACTTAAGAACAGCGTTTTGTAAGTTTTTGCAAGCTGACAACAGCTATTTTATCTTGATTTTGCAAACATAAGCCATTACACACGACATATACATAAATATGTCAGTTTAAATACTTGAAAACGGTGTTTTGTATGCTTTTGTATGCTTAAAACAGCAATTTTTACTTAATTTCACCAACATTAGCCAATATACACGACAGAAACATGAATATGACAGTTTAAATACTTGAAAACAACGTTTTGTATGTTTTTGCAAGCTGAAAACAGCTATTTAATCATGATTTTGCAAACAAAAGCCATTACACACGACATATACATGAATATGACAGTTTAAATACTTGAGAACGGTGTTTTGTATGCTTTTGCAGGCTTAAAACAGCAATTTAACTTGATTTCACCAACATTAGCCATGAAACACGACAGAAACATAAATATGACAGTTTAAATACTTGAAAACAGCATTTGGTATGTTTTTGCAAGCTGAAAACAGCTATTTTATCTAGATTTTGCAAACATAAGCCATTTCACACGACATATACATGAATATGACAGTTTAAATACTTGAAAACAGCATTTTGTATGTTTTTGCAAGCTGAAAACAGCTATTTTATCTTGATTTTGCAAACATAAGCATTTACACACGACATATACATGAATATGACAGTTTATATACTTGTAAACGGTGTTTTGTATACTTTTGCGTGCTTAAAACAGCAATTTTATTTTGATTTCACCAACATTAGCCATTATACACGACAGAAACCTGAATATGACAGTTTAAATACTTGAAAACAACGTTTTGTATGTTTTTGCAAGCTGAAAACAGCTATTTAATCATGATTTTGCAAACAAAAGCCATTACACACGACATTTACATGAATATGACATTTTAAATACATGAAAACGGTGTTTTGTATGCTTTTGCATGCTTAAAACAACAATTTTATCTAGATTTCACCAACATTAGCCATCATACACGACAGACACATAAATATGACAGTTTAAATTCTTGAATACAGCGTTTTGTATATTTTTGCAAGCAAATAACAACTATTTTATCTTGATTATGCAAACATAAGCCATAACACACGACATATACATGAATATGACAGTTTAAATACTTGAGAACGGTGTTTTTTATGCTTTTGCAGGCTTAAAACAGCAATTTTAACTTGATTTCACCAACATTAGCCATTATACACGACAGAAACATGAATATGACAGTTTAAATACTTGAAAACAGCGTTTTGTATGTTTTGGCAAGCTGAAAACAGCTTTTTTATCTTGATTTTGCAAACATAAGCCATTACACACGACATATACATGTATGTGACAGTTTAATTACTTAAAAACGGTGTTTTGTATGCTTTTGCAGGCTTAAAACAGCAATTTTATCTTGATTTCACCAACATTAGCCATTATACACGACAGAAACATGAATATGACAGTTTAAATACTGGAAAACAGCGTTTTGTAAGTTTTTTCAAGCTAAGAACAGCTATTTTATCTTGATTTTGAAAACATAAGCCATTACACACGATATATACATGAATATGACAGTTTAAATACTTGAAAACAGCATTTTGTATGTTTTTGCAAGCTGAAAACAGCTATTTAATCATGATTTTGCAAACATAAGCCATTACACACGACATATGCATGAATATGACAGTTTAAATACTTGAAATCTGTGTTTTGTATGCTTTTGCATGCAATTTTATCTTGATTTCACCAACATTAGCCATTATACACGACAAACACATAAATATGACAATTTAAATATTTGAAAACAGCGTTTTGTATATTTTTTCAAGCTGAAAACAGCTATTTTATCTTGATTTTGCAAACATAAGCCTTTACACACGACACATACATGAATATGACAGTTTAAATACTTGTAAACGGTGTTTTGTATACTTTTGCATACTTAAAACAGCAATTTTATTTTGATTTCACCAACATTAGCCATTATACACAACAGAAACATGAATATGACAGTTTAAATACTTGAAAACAGCGATTTGTAAATTTTTTCAAGCTGAAAACAGCTATTTTATCTTGATTTTGCAAACATTAGCCATTACACACAACATATACATGAATATGACAGTTTAAATACTTGAAAACGGTGTTTTGTATGCTTTTGCATGCTTCAAACAGCAATTTTTACTTAATTTCACCAACATTAGCCATTATACACGACAGAAACATGAATATGACATTTTAAATACTTGAAAACAGCGTTTTGTATGTTTTTGTAAGCTGAAAACAGCTATTTTATCTTGATTTGGCAAACATAAGCCATTACACACGATATATACATGAATATGACAGTTTAAATACTTGAAAACAGCATTTTGTATGTTTATTCAAGCTGATAACAGCTATTTTATCTTGATTTTGCAAACATAAGCCTTTATACACGACATATACATGAATATGACAGTTTAAATACTTGAAAACAGTGTTTTGTATACTTTTGCGTGCTTAAAACAGCAATTTTATTTTGATTTCACCAACATTAGCCTTATACACGACAGAAACATGAATATGACAGTTTAAATACTTGAAAACAGTGTTTTGTAAGTTTTTGCAAGCTGAAAACAGCTATTTTATCTTGATTTTGCAAACATAAGCCATTACACACGACATATACATGAGTATGACAGTTTAAATACTTGAAAACGGTGTTTTGTACGCTTTTGCATGCTTAAAAGAGCAATTTTTACTTAATTTCACCAACATTAGCCATGATACACGACAGAAACATGAATATGACAGTTTAAATACTTGAAAACAGCGTTTTGTATGTTTTGGCATGCTGAAAACTGCTATTTTATATTGATTTTGCAAACATAGGCCATTACACACGACATATACATGAATATGACAGTTTATATACTTGAAAACAGCATTTTGTATGTTTTTGCAAGCTGAAAACAGCTATTTTATCTTGATTTTGCAAACATAAGCCATTACACACGACATATACATAAATAGGACAGTTTTAATACTTGAAATCGGCGTTTTGTAAGCTTTTGCATGCTTATAACAGCAATTTTATCCTGATTTCACCAACATTAGCCATTATACACGACAGGCACATAAATATGACAGTTTAAATTCTTGAAAACAGCGTTTTGTATATTTTTGCAAGCAAATAACAACTATTTTATCTTGATTATGCAAACATAAGCCATTACACACGACATATACATGAATATGACAGTTTAAATACTTGAGAGCGGTGTTTTGTATGCTTTCGCAGGCTTAAAACAGTAATTTTATCTCGATTTCACCAACATTAGCCATGAAACAGGACAGAAACATGAATATGACAGTTTAAATACTTGAAAACAGCATTTGGTATGTTTTTGCAAGCTGAAAACAGCTATTTTATCTAGATTTTGCAAACATAAGCCATTACACACGACATATACATGAATATGACAGTTTAAATACTTGAAAACAGCATTTTTGTAAGTTTTTGCAAGCTGAAAACAGCTATTTTATCTTGATTTTGCAAACTTAAGCCATTACACACGACATATAAATGAATATGACAGTTTAAATACTTGAAAACGGTGTTTTGTATGCTTTTGCATGCTTATGACAGCAATTTTATCTTCATTTCATCAACATTAGCCATTATACACGACAGAAACATGAATATGACAGTTTAAATACTTGAAAACAGCGTTTTGTATGTTTTTGCGAGGATAATATATCTTGATTTCGCAAACATAAGCCATTACACACTACATAATCATGAATATGACAGTTTAAATACTTGGAAACGGCGTTTTGTATGCTTTTGCATGCTTAAAATAGCAATTTTATTTTTAATTCGCAAACATAAGCCATTACACACGACATAAACATGGATATGACAGTTTAAATACTTGTAAACGGTGTTTTGTATACTTTTGCGTGCTTAAAACAGCAATTTTATTTTGATTTCACCAACATTAGCCATTATACACGACAGAAACATGAATATGACAGTTTAAATACTTGAAAACAACGTTTTGTATGTTTTTGCAAGCTGAAAACAGCTATTTAATCATGATTTTGCAAACAAAAGCCATTACACACGACATTTACATGAATATGACATTTTAAATACTTGAAAACGGTGTTTTGTATGCTTTTGCATGCTTAAAACAGCAATTTTATCTTGATTTCACCAACATTAGCCATTATACACGACAGACACATAAATATGACAGTTTAAATACTTGAAAACAGCGTTTTGTATATTTTTTCAAGCTAAAAACAGCTATTTTATCTTGATTTGGCAAACATAAGCCATTACACACGACATATACATGAATATGACAGTTTAAATACTTGAAAAAAGCAATTTGTATGTTTTTGCAAGCTGAAAACAGCTATTTTATCTTGATTTTGCAAACATAAGCCTTTACACACGACACATACATGAATATGACAGTTTAAATACTTGTAAACGGTGTTTTGTATACTTTTACGTGCTTAAAAGAGCAATTTTATTTTGATTTCACCAACATTAGCCATTATACACAACAGAAACATGAATATGACAGTTTAAATACTTGAAAACAGCATTTTGTATGTTTTTGCTAGCTGAAAACCGCTATTTTATCTTGATTTTGCAAACATAAGCCATTGCACACGACATATACATGAATATGACAATTTAAATACTTGAAAAAGGTGTTTTGTATGCTTTTGCATGCTTAAAACAGCAATTTTATCTTGATTATACAAACATTAGCCATTATACACGACAAAAACATGAATATGACAGTTTAAATACTTGAAAACGGTGTTTTGTATGCTTTTGTATGCTCAAAACAGCATTTTTTACTTAATTTCACCAACATTAGCCATTATACACGACAGACACATAAATATGACAGTTTAAATTCTTGAAAACAGCGTTTTGTATATTTTTGCAAGCAAATAACAACTATTTTATCTTGATTATGCAAACATAAGCCATTACACACGACATATATATGAATATGACAGTTTAAATACTTGAGAACTGTGTTTTGTATGCTTTTGCAGGCTTAAAACAGCAATTTTAACTTGATTTCACCAACATTAGCCATTATGCACAACAGAAACATGAATATGACAGTTTAAATACTTGAAAACAGCGTTTTGTATGTTTTGGCAAGCTGAAAACAGCTATTTTATCTTGATTTCACCAACATTAGCCATTATACACGACAGAAACATGAATATGACAGTTTAAATACTTGAAAACAGCGTTTTGCAAGTTTTTTCAAGCTGAAAACAGCTATTTTATCTTGATTTTGCAAACATAAGCCATTACACACGACATATACATGAATATGACAGTTTAAATACTTGAAAACGGTGTTTTGTACGCTTTTGCATGCTTAAAACAGCAATTTTTACTTAATTTCACCAACATTAGCCCTTATACACGACAGAAACATGAATATGACAGTTTAAATACTTGAAAACAGCGTTTTGTATGTTTTTGCAAGCTGAAAACAGCTATTTTATCTTGATTTGGCAAACATAAGCCATTACACACGACATATACATGAATATGACAGTTTAAATACATGACAAAAGCATTTTGTATGTTTTTGCAAGCTAAAAACAGCTATTTTATCTTGATTTTGCAAACATAAGCCTTTACACACGACACATACATGAATATGACAGTTTAAATACTTGTAAACGGTGTTTTGTATACTTTTACGTGCTTAAAAGAGCAATTTTATTTTGAATTCACCAACATTAGCCATGATACACGACAGAAACATGAATATGACAGTTTAAATACTTGAAAACAGCATTTGGTATATTTTGCAAGCTGAAAACAGCTATTTTATCTAGATTTTGCAAACATAAGCCATTACACACGACATATACATGAATATGACAGTTTAAATACTTGAAAACAGCATTTTTGTAAGTTTTTGCAAGCTGAAAACAGCTATTTTATCTTGATTTTGCAAACTTAAGCCATTACACACGACATATAAATGAATATGACAGTTTAAATACTTGAAAACGGTGTTTTGTATGCTTTTGCATGTTTATGACAGCAATTTTATCTTCATTTCATCAACATTAGCCATTATACACGACAGAAACATGAATATGACAGTTTAAATACTTGAAAACAGCGTTTTGTATGTTTTTGCGAGGATAATATATCTTGATTTCGCAAACATAAGCCATTACACACTACATAATTATGAATATGACAGTTTAAATACTTGGAAACGGCGTTTTGTATGCTTTTGCATGCTTAAAATAGCAATTTTATTTTTAATTCGCAAACATAAGCCATTACACACGACATAAACATGGATATGACAGTTTAAATACTTATAAACGGTGTTTTGTATACTTTTGCGTGCTTAAAACAGCAATTTTATTTTGATTTCACCAACATTAGCCATTATACACGACAGAAACATGAATATGACATTTTAAATACTTGAAAACAACGTTTTGTATGTTTTTGCAAGCTGAAAACAGCTATTTAATCATGATTTTGCAAACAAAAGCCATTACACACGACATTTACATGAATATGACATTTTATATACTTGAAAACGGTGTTTTGTATGCTTTTGCATGCTTAAAACAGCAATTTTATCTTGATTTCACCAACATTAGCCATTATACACGACAGACACATAAATATGACAGTTTAAATACTTGAAAACAGCGTTTTGTATATTTTTTCAAGCTGAAAACAGCTATTTTATCTTGATTTGGCAAACATAAGCCATTACACACGACATATACATGAATATGACAGTTTAAATACTTGAAAAAAGCAATTTGTATGTTTTTGCAAGCTGAAAACAGCTATTTTATCTTGATTTTGCAAACATAAGCCTTTACACACGACACATACATGAATATGACAGTTTAAATACTTGTAAACGGTGTTTTGTATACTTTTACGTGCTTAAAAGAGCAATTTTATTTTGATTTCAAAAACATTAGCCATTATACACAACAGAAACATGAATATGACAGTTTAAATACTTGAAAACAGCATTTTGTATGTTTTTGCTAGCTGAAAACCGCTATTTTATCTTGATTTTGCAAACATAAGCCATTGCACACGACATATACATGAATATGACAATTTAAATACTTGAAAAAGGTGTTTTGTATGCTTTTGCATGCTTAAAACAGCAATTTTATCTTGATTATACAAACATTAGCCATTATACACGACAAAAACATGAATATGACAATTTAAATACTTGAAAACAGCATTTTGTAGGTTTTTGAAAGCGAGATCCTCAGTTCGAATCCCACTGCCGACAGTTACAAATTTAAATTTACCCCTGTGGTTCCCCCTCCACTAACAACTTTGGGGGATATGACTTGACGGCTGGTAACCGCATTTCATAGGCAAAAATATATCACCTACCGAGATCTGCGTAAGCAGAGTGCCTCACCCTTAATGGGTAAAAGGCGTGATGATATATTTATTTATTTATTTTATATTTTAAAACAGCTATTTTATATTAATTTTGCAAACATAAGCCATTACACACGACATATACATGAATATGACATTTTAAATACTTGAAAACGGTGTTTTGTATGCTTTTTCATGCTTAAAACAGAAATTTTATCTTGATTTCACAAACATTAGCTATTATACACGACAGAAACATGAATATGACAGTTTAAATACTTGAAAACGGTGTTTTGTATGCTTTTGTATGCTCAAAACAGCATTTTTTACTTAATTTCACCAACATTAGCCATTATACACGACAGAAACATGAATATGACAGTTTAAATACTTGAAAACAACGTTTTGTATGTTTTTGCAAGCTGAAAACAGCTATTTAATCATGATTTTGCAAACAAAAGCCATTACACACGACATATACATGAATATGACAGTTTAAATACTTGAAAACGGTGTTTTGTATGCTTTTGCATGCTTAAAACAGCAATTTTATCTTGATTTCACCAATATTAGCCATTATACACGACAGACACATAAATATGACAGTTTAAATTCTTGAAAACAGCGTTTTGTATATTTTTGCAAGCAAATAACAACTATTTTATCTTGATTATGCAAACATAAGCCATTACACACGACATATACATGAATATGACAGTTTAAATACTTGAGAACTGTGTTTTGTATGCTTTTGCAGGCTTAAAACAGCAATTTTAACTTGATTTCACCAACATTAGCCATTATGCACAACAGAAACATGAATATGACAGTTTAAATACTTGAAAACAGCGTTTTGTATGTTTTGGCAAGCTGAAAACAGCTATTTTATCTTGATTTCACCAACATTAGCCATTATACACGACAGAAACATGAATATGACAGTTTAAATACTTGAAAACAGCGTTTTGTAAGTTTTTTCAAGCTGAAAACAGCTATTTTATCTTGATTTTGCAAACATAAGCCATTACACACGACATATACATGAATATGACAGTTTAAATACTTGAAAACGGTGTTTTGTATGCTTTTGCATGCTTAAAACAGCAATTTTTACTTAATTTCACCAACATTAGCCATTATACACGACAGAAACATGAATATGACAGTTTAAATACTTGAAAACAGCGTTTTGTATGTTTTTGCAAGCTGAAAACATCTATTTTATCTTGATTTGGCAAACATAAGCCATTATACACGACATATACATGAATATGACAGTTTAAATACATGACAAAAGCATTTTGTATGTTTTTGCAAGCTGAAAACAGCTATTTTATCTTGATTTTGCAAACATAAGCCTTTACACACGACACATACATGAATATGACAGTTTAAATACTTGTAAACGGTGTTTTGTATACTTTTGCGTGCTTAAAACAGCAATTTTATTTTGATTTCACCAACATTAGCCATTATACACAACAGAAACATGAATATGACAGTTTAAATACTTGAAAACAGCGTTTTGTAAGTTTTTTCAAGCTGAAAACAGCTATTTTATCTTGATTTTGCAAACATAAGCCATTACACACAACATATACATGAATATGATAGTTTAAATACTTGAATACGGTGTTTTGTATGCTTTTACATGCTTAAAACAGCAATTTTTACTTAATTTCACCAACATTAGCCATTATACACGACAAAAACATGAATACGACAGTTTAAATACTTGAAAACAACGTTTTGTATGTTTTTGCAAGCTGAAAACAGCTATTTAATCATGATTTTGCAAACATAAGCCATTACACACGACATATACATGAATATGCCAGTTTAAATACTTGAAAACTGTGTTTTGTATGCTTTTGCATGCTTAAAAGAGCAATTTTATCTTGATTTCACCAACATTAGCCATTATACACGACAGACACATAAATATGACAGTTTAAATACTTGAAAACAGCGTTTTGTATGTTTTTGCAAACTGAAAACCGCTATTTTATCTTGATTTTGCAAACATAAGCCATTGCACACGACATATACATGAATATGACAATTTAAATACTTGAAAAAGGTGTTTTGTATGCTTTCCCATGCTTAAAACAGAAATTTTATTTTGATTTCACAAACATTAGCCATTATACACGACAGAAACATTAATATGACAGTTTAAATACTTGAAATCGGCGTTTTGTATGCTTTTGCATGCTTAAAACTGCAATTTCATCTTGATTTCACCAACATTAGCCATTATACACGATAGAAACAATAATATGACAGTTTAAATACTTGAAAACAGCATTTTGTATGTTTTGCAAGCTGAAAACAGCTATTTTATCTTGATTTTGCAAATATAAGCCATTACACACGACATATACATGAATATGACAGTTTAAATACTTGAAAACGGTGTTTTGTATGCTTTTGCATGTTTAAAACAGCAATTTTATCTTAATTTCTCCAACATTAGCCATTATACACGACAGAAACATGAATATGATAGTTTGAATACTTGAAAACAGCAGTTTGTATGTTTTTGCAAGCTGAAAACAGCTATTTTAACTTGATTTTGAAAACATAAGCCATTACGCACGACATATAGATAGATAGATAGATAGATAGATATTTTATTAAGTTGAAAAAATGCAAAAGTATATAAACTACGTCATACAAAAAATGATATAATATAAACAAGCACAAATAGCCAAACTATTCAAATTGAAAATTAATAAATTCATCAATGCTGTAGAATGCATTGTCTAACAACAAATTTTTAATACATATTTTAAAATTCTTATATGATAACATACGAATTTTTATCGGTAATATATTATACAAAGATGCTCCTATCTTATTTGGTAGATTTTTAGATACATTAAAACGTGTATACATAGGCCTAATGTTATTCTTATTTCTAGTTGAGTAACTGTGGTAGTCACTATTTAAAGTTAAATTTACATAATTTTCCTTAATATATAATAAACATTCCAAAATATATAGAGATGGAAGTGTTAATATTTTGTTGGTAATGAATAAATTTCTACAATGCTGCCTTGAACTAGCTTTACATATTATGCGAATTGACTGTTTTTGCAACCTGAACAATCTCTCTGAATATATCGAGTTACCCCACAGAATAATTCCATAAGAGAAAGTGGAATGAACGCTAGCAAAATATAAATCTCTTGCTGCTACATGGGATACTGTATTTACAATTTTTCTTAGCATGTAATTGGCTCTGTTTATCTTTGTGGCTATCCAATTAGAATTTTCTTTCCATATTAAAAGTGATTCTAAATGAAAACCTAAAAATTTGACTGGTGTATCATCATGGATTGCACTATTTAGGTCATAATAACTTTTATTAAAAACAAGCGCTTGAGTTTTGGAGTTATTTAATGTTAATTTATTGGCATTAAACCATTTTATGGATTACTTGGTAGTGTAATGCATGACGTTATTGAGATCATCTAGCGTGGAGCTGTTGTTAATAAATATGGTGTCATCTGCGTACATTATAGTCTCAGCATTACTTATGTTACTAGGTAGGTCATTTATATAAATCACAAACAATAGGAGCCCAAGTACAGAACCTTGAGGAACACCAGATTTGATTTCATTTGCATCAGACTTCAAATTATTAACAAAAGTGATTTGAACTCTATCAGTCAGGTAACTTTGGATAAGTTCAAGCGCACCACCTCTGATTCCATAATGATATAATTTAGACAATAAGGTAGTATAACACAGTCAAAAGCCTTTGTTAGGTCACAGAAAATTCCTGACACTCGTTCACCATTTTCCAGTTTCTCTATTATACTCGTAACAAAAGTTACTGCTGCTTTGACGGTGGATCTTTTTGGTCTAAAACCATACTGACACGGACTAAGGAATTCAAATTTTTCAAAATAACTAAGTATTCTAGTTTTCAAAGCTATTTCAATAACTTTTGACAAAATGGGTGTCAAAGAAATTGGTCTATAATTAAATGGTTCATTTTTATTTCCTGTTTTGTGAATAGGAATTACTTTAGAAATTTTTAATTTTAAAGGAAAAGTTCCTTGTGAAAAACACGTGTTTATTACATATTCTAATTGTTGTGAAATTGCAGGTGATGCCATTTTTAATAGTTTGGAGTTCAGTTTATATACATCCTCACTATTACTATTACTTAGACTATTTATAATTGTTTCAATTTCATTCTTTGTAACCGGGTATAGGAAGAATGAATTATTATTACCATTATTTATTAAGAAACCCAAATAATTTTCGGTTTGTACTGGTAAATGAGATATAGTTATTGAAGCAATATTTACAAAGTATTTATTGAATTCATTAGGGGATATATCACATTCCAATGTAGGTCGGTTATTATTTTTCCCGATTTCTGAATTAATAATTTTCCAGGTTGCTTTAACTTTATTGTCACTGTTTTGGATGTAGTTTTCCTGAGCGTTAATTTTAGCTTCTTTGAGAGCAGATCTGTATTTACATTTAGTTATATAACTGTTTAGCATCCGAATTTTCATAGGAGTGTTTTTTAATAATCATGAGACATTTTTTCATATTAGCTAATTCATCTGTATACCATTTAACAGGATGCTTATCTATTTTCGATCGTATGTTCTTCACAGGAAAAATAACATTCACTGCGGATAGAAAGACATTAAAAAAGAAATAAAATATTTTTTCAGCGTCTATCAATTTATATAAATCTTCCCAAGAATAATTATTTATCCACTGAAGAAAATCCGCTAACATATGATTCACTATAATACGGCTTTGCTTAACACATACATCAGATTGATTTTTGTGAGTATTTTTTCAGATGAATTCCAAACCAAAATGATCTGACATATCAGGATCTATTACATTAATATCATAATTTTCACTTTCAACATTAGATATTATATTATCAATGCAAGTTCCATTTCCAGCATAGGAAATTCTTGTCACATTATTGTTTATTATATTTAGTCCATGTTCAGTAATTACATCATAAAACTTGTAATATAAAGTATCTTTATTATGAAAATTTATGTTAAAATCCCCTGTTATTAGTATGGAACTTTTCTTGACAATAATATTATTCAAGATTAATTTTAATGTATCAAGGAATAAATCAAAATTACCAATAGGTGATCTATACATTGAAATAATAATAATATTAGGATGAAACAGTTCAATAGCGGCAAGTTCACAATGTACTTCAATTGCCATATTTTCAATATTATTTAACACTTTGAATTTTATATGCGGCTTTATATAAATAGATTCACCTCCATGTTTCATTTCTTTTCTACAATAATAACTAGCAATACAATAATTTTGGATGTTATACAAAGTAATTTCATATCCATTTAGCCAGAGTTCACAAAAACAAAGAACATCAAAGTAATGTTGTAATAGGAAAGTGTTTATTTCATTAATTTTATTTCTTAAACATTGAATATTTAAGTGCAATATTTTAATATTATTATTTAGGTTTAATTGAGGCAAATCTCCTAAAAATATACCTCCTCAAAACTACCCCCTCTGGCCAGAACTCAGGATCTGCAAAAATTTCTTTGACGTTGAAATTAACCCCTATCTTGAAGCATTTATTTCCTGCTTTGGACTCGACTGCCTCACATACGATGTTTCCATTTTCGTTTGGCAACTTCTTCTTCAAATATACGTGAATTACCGTTACTGGAGTATTTGGTTTGACTCTTCCTAGGAAGAACCAAGCTTTTTTCGCAATTCCTTGGAAGTTTTCTGCAGTTTTATTTTTTCCAAATATGTTGTTATTTTTTCTCCTTCGTACAAGTTTATATCCTTCATTTGCATTTCTACTATATTCAGTATTATTGCTTTGTGTCAATTTTTGTTGTTCCACATAGTTTAAAGTTGTATTTTTATTTTCAGTTCGTTTATTTTCGGTAGATGCTGCCATCTTACCTAAATTCTTTAAATTTAAGTTGTTCATTTCATTTTTTGAGTTTTGTTTATTTTAGTTTGTGTCTGTACTAGAACCCGGCGTAATTAACGACTTAATTTGATTAGGCGTCTTAGCCACAAGGTCGTTTAATGGCTGAGCACTATCACTGTATTTTATTTGACAGTTTTCTAGGAATGAAATTTTTTCCCGAAGAAGAGCATTTGTTTCTTCAAGTTCAAGTAACAATTTTTTTAGTAGTTTGTTTTCGTTTTTTAGCAATATTGTTTCGTTTTCAGTTAAAGTAGTATCCTGGATTTCGACAATACTTTCATTCAATTCATTAACACTTTTGCATACACTGCAAGCCCAGTTTTCAATTTTGTCAGTTTCATGTATATCAGCGCACATGAAATGTATCACACTTTTACACTAATTGCACGAGACACCTTTAGCTACTTTTCTATTGCAAATTTTGCACTTACGATTTTCGATTAAGATATCATTGCCCGCCATCTTACTTTTATCCTGTGGGTGGGAAGTGACATGAATATGACAGTTTAAATACTTAAAAACGGTGTTTTGTATGCTTTTGCAAGCTTAAAACAGCAATTTTATCTTGATTTCACAAACATTAGCCATTATACACGACAGAAACATTAATATGACAGTTTAAATACTTGAAAACAGCGTTTTGTATGTTTTTGCTAGCTGAAAACAGCTATTTTATCTTGATTTTGCAGACATAAGCCATTACACACGCCATATACATGAATATGACATTTTAAATACTTTAGAACGGTGTTTTGTATGCTGTTGCATGCTTAAAACAGCAATTTTATCTTGATTTCACCAACATTAGCCATGAAACACGACAGAAATATGAATATGACAGTTTAAATACTTGATAACCGCATTTGGTATGTTTTTGCAAGCTGAAAACAGCTACTATCTTGATTTTGCAATCATAAGTCAGTAACGTTCCAATTTCGTCCTTTGATCCTATTTTCCAAAATCCTAGAATATTATCCTTTCCTTCAATCTTTTCATTCTAACCTAAAAATATAGTTTAACTTAGTAAAATAAAATCAGTAGTATTTCACAATTAAAATAACACCTACCTTAGTTCTGTTTCCTCTTTCATCGTAACGTCATTTCATTTTGTAATTTTTATAATTTAACTTCATTTACTTAATTCTTTGTTTGTAATAATTTTGTTGTTGACATTTGTTAATTGAATTTGGTTCCTTGTTTTACCGTTGCTGTTTGAGCGCGCCACGTACTGTAGCGATATTTATTTAAAATAACATTTGATCAAAGATATTAGTTTTACATTTTAAGTAGTTGCATTTATCCATTACCTATCCTATTTCCCTGAAGTTGTGAATATTACAATCATCGATTGTTGTGTTTGTATTTATTTTCTGAATTCGTTTTCTTCGTTTATTCCGCCCAAATTGAAGCAACCCTTCTTACCGGGATGCATTTCATTCTTCGTGATTGGGTTATAATGTAAAAAAGCCTTTGGTTCGACGCAGCAATTTGATGCCAACCTATTAAATTTAATTAGTAAAATGCATGACAAAACTAGATTTTCTTTCAAGTAATTATTTTTAACGGTTTTTATCAGCCATTGTTTTGAGTACTTTCAACCTCGAAAGTAGTGCTATTTTTTTGAGAATTCAATTTTGTGATTTGCAACCAGTTTGCGTACATTTTGAAAACCATTGTTGGGATTCGAAGTAGCACCACCATTTGGAATTTGTTTGCGTATTTTGAAGAATTCTACGGATTTATCCGGATTAAATTTCAAGCAAGATAAGTCTCTACGCTTTAAAACCGCAGAAGATCTCAGGTAAATTAATTTAAAAACCCGTTTAGCTGCGAAGACCCGCCTTTTTACATTGACCTAATTACAAATTTATTTTCAGGTTTTTCTTCTACGCTTTTTTTCTACGCTTTTTTTCTACGTTTTTTTTTTCTACGTTTTTCTTTCCACGTTTTTTTTCTACGTTTACGTTTTTTTACGTTTACGTTTACTTTTACGTATATTTTTATTTTTTGATATACGTGAGTTTCCGTTGAAACTCATATGGTTCATCTATTCTACATCGTGAATTCGTATTCAACTTAACCATTACGAGTACGAATCATTCCATTGTCCATCTTGCGAATGACGTCACCTCGATTCGAGCATCGTTCCATCGCTACGAGCCTTGCGCCATCTTGGAAATCATTCGTCAGCGGATTGCCACTTCGGGAAGCTTCGAGCTCATCCGCCAACCGGTTTTCAGCCTCGTCGACCGTAGCGCTGTTCACTGTCAACGTCTGGATCTCAGCTCAGCTAAGCGAACCATTTTATTTTCTCATTTATTTTGAACTGTTTATTATTATTTATGTTTGACGCTCAGCGTCCATTGACAGTTTAATACGCTAATTATTTTATGTTAATTTACTCACTGACTGTTAGGTCTAGTCACTGAAATATAGGAATTCTGGAACGCTCACTTTTATGTTTTTGTGAAAGAAAAAAACGAGCCTGAAACAGATAGATACCGTGGGTTACCCGTCTTCGTCTAACACTTGTTTTTAGAACGCTTGCCATGCGCATTATCACCAAAATCGCATGTCGTACAGTCTTGTCCAAGAGTGGATCTTTTCATCTAGTTTTATTGTGTACATATCGAGTAAACGTGTAAATATAATAAAAATAATAAACATGGTAATAGATTGTTGCGTGAGTATTGAAAATCATACTGGTACCCAAACAACCCTTTGTTATTTTTCAGGTTAGTTGTTTATTACAAATTAATATAACTTAACCTCAAAATGTGTATCAAACGAAGAAATACAAATTTCTTATACATAATTTTAGCTTTCCTTGAAACAATCATTCACAAAAGTGGCTTGAAATTGTACCATCGAAAAGAAAAAGAAGGAAATATTTTCGCATCTGTAGTAACCATTTCAATACAATGAATCACGACGTTATTTATAAAAATCAGCGATACCAAAAAAAATTGGTTATAGTGTTGTACAGGTAATTGTTAAATATAAATATAGTGATTGACAGCCTCGTCTATGCAGTTATGTTATTGCAGACATACCGAGATGTTCAAAACAATGCGGCGAACACTTTATCAATTTAAGGAATAAACCAATTGCAAGTACGGGTGTATCGAGTGTTCAAATAACTTTCTTAGCGGACTGTACGACAAAGACAGGTTTCCCACGCATTACCTGTCTCTCTCGGCTCGCATTTCAACGTTAGTGAGCGTTCCAGAATTCCTATATTTCAGTGGGTCTAGTCAAGTGTTTCATATTGATTCACTAGAACAAATTTGTTTGTGCGTTGATGCACGGTTAGTGTGTTGTTCGTGCGTCGTGCTAGTGATTAGGGCTGCGCTTGCTCTAATTCCGCGCTCGCGTCGCGTTCGCTGGTACCACCGAGCCGCCGTGATTTTGTTATTAGCGCTTTTTGTTCATCTAGGCAACTACGCCAACTTAGCCGTCCTAGACACTACTGAAACACAACGACCCACTGCTTTAGTCTACTTTCTTTTGTTTTTTTCTACAGTCATTTTCCTCTTGACTAGATTCGTTACGGAAAAGTTTAATAGTTTGTTTAATGTTCTGTACATTTACCTTGCCTTTTCTTTAAATTAATATAGCTGTCAAGTTTACTCGTGAATGCGAAATATTATTTTGATTGCCATTTTCTCACCCCTTCCTAATCCGAGCTCGATTTATTCGTCGGTCAACAAAATTAGGTTGGACCGCTTGAGGCTCTGGCCGACTGGCGCCCTCAACAATAACATTCCCCGACTCACCCCATCTTCACTGAGTTTAGCCGAGGTTCAACCCTTAAGATCCCGGGATCGATATAGCAACATTGGCAAGCCGAGTGCAAACACGTAGCAAGTCATTACACACGACATATACATGAATATGACATTTTAAATACTTGAAAACGGTGTTTTGTATGCTTTTGCATGCTTAAAACAGCAATTTTAACTTGATTTCACCAACATTAGCCATTATACACGACAGAAACATGAATATGACAGTTTATATACTTGAAAACAGCGTTTTGCATGTTTTTGCAAGCTGAAAACAGCTATTTTATCTTGATTTTGCAAAAATAAGCCATTACACACGACATATACATGAATGTGACAGTTTAAATACTTGAAAACGGTGTTTTGTATGCTTTTGCAGGCTTAACACAGCAATTTTATCTTGATTTCACCAACATTAGCCATGAAATACGACAGAAACATGAATATGACAGTTTAAATACTTGAAAACAGCATTTGGTATGTTTTTGCAAGCTGAAAACAGCTATTTTATCTTTATTTTGCAAACATAAGCCATTGCACACAACATATACATAAATAAGACAGATTAAATACTTGAAAACGGTGTTTTGTATGCTTTTGCATGCTCAAAACAATAATTTTATCTTGATTTCACCAACATTAGCCAATAAACACGACAGAAACATGAATATGACAGTTTAAATATTTGAAAACAGCGTTTTGTATGTTTTTGCAAGCTGAAAACAGCTATTTTATCTTGGTTTGGCAAACATAAGCCATTACACACGACATATACATTAATATGACAGTTTAAATACTTGTAAACGATGTTTTGTATACTTTTGCATGCTTAAAACAATAATTTTATCTTGATTTCACCAACTTTAGCCATTATACACGACAGAAACATGAATATGACTGATTAAATACTTGAAAACAGCATTTTGTATGTTTTTGCAAGCTGAAACTGCTATGTTATCTTAATTTTGCAAACATAAGCCTTTACACACGACATATACATGAATATGACAGTTTAAATACTTGTAAACGGTGTTTTGTATACTTTTGCATGCTTGAAACAATAATTTTATCTTGATTTTACCAACATTAGCCATTATACACGACAGAAACATGAATATGACAGTTTAAATACTGTAAAACAGCATTTTGTATGTTTTTGCAAGCTGAAAACAGCTATTTTATCTTGATTTTGCAAAAATAAGCCATTACACACAACATATACATAAATATGACAGTTTAAAAACTTGAAAACGGTGTTTTGTATGCTTTTGCAGGCTTAAAACTGCAATTTTATTTTGATTTTACCAACATTAGCCATGAAACACGACAGAAACATGAATATGACAGTTTAAATACTTGAAAACAGCATTTGGTATGTTTTTCATGCTGAAAACAGCTATTTTATCTTGATTTTGCAAACATAAGCCATTACAGGCGACATATACTTGAATATGACAGTTTAAATACTTGTAAACGGTGTTTCGTATACTTTTGCGTGCTTTAAACAGCAATTTTATTTTGATTTCACCAACATTAGGCATTATACACGACAGAAACATGAATATGTCAGTTTAAATACTTGAAAACAGCGTTTTGTATGTTTTTGCAAGCTGAAAACAGCTATTTTATCTTGATTTGGCAAACATAAGCCATTACACACGATACATACATGAATATGACAGTTTAAATACTTGAAAACAGCATTTTGTTTGTATTTGCAAGCTGAAAACATCTATTTTATCTTGATTTTGCAAACATTAGCCTTTACACACGACATATACATGAATTTGACAGTTTAAATACTTGAAAACGGTGTTTTGTATGCTTTTGCATGCTTATAACAGCAATTTTATTTTGATTTCACCAACATTAGCCATTATACACGACAAAAACATGAATATGACAGTTTAAATACTTGAAAACAGTGTTTTGTAAGTTTTTGCAAGCTGAAAACAGCAATTTTTACTTAATTTCACAAACAATAGCCATTATACACGACAGAAACAATAATATGACAGTTTAAATACTTGAAAACTGCGTTTTGTATGTTTTTGCAAACTGAAAACAGCTATTTTATCTTGATTTTGCAAACATAAGCCATTACAAACGACATATTTATAAATAGGACAGTTTAAATACTTAAAATCGGCGTTTTTTATGCTTTTGCATGCTTAAAACAGCAATTTTATCTTGATTTCACCAACATTAGCCATTATACACGACAGAAACAATAATATGACAGTTTAAATACTTGAAAACAGCGTTTTGTATGTTTTTGCAAACTGAAAACAGCTATTTTATCTTGATTTTGCAAATATAAGCCATTACACACGACATATTTATAAATAGGACAGTTAAATACTTAAAATCGGCGTTTTGTATGCTTTTGCATGCTTAAAACAGTAATTTTATCTTGATTTCACCAACATTAGCCATTATACACGACAGAAACAATAATATGACAGTTTAAATACTTGAAAACAGCATTTTGTATGTTTTTGCAAGCTGAAAACCGTTATTTTATCTTGATTTTGCAAACATAAGCCATAATACACGACATATACATTAATATGACAATTTAAATACTTGAAAACGGTGTTTTGTAGGCTTTTGCATGCTTAAAACAACAATTTTATCTTGATTTCACCAACATTGGCCATTATACACGACAAAACCTGAATATGACAGTTTAAATACTTGAAAACAGCATTTTGTAGGTTTTTGAAAGCTGAAAACAGCTATTTTATATTAATTTTGCAAATATAAGCCATTACACACGACATATACATGAATATGAAATTTTAAATACTTGAAAACGGTGTTTTATATGCTTTTGCATGCATAAAACAGAAATTTTATCTTGATTTCACAAACATTAGCCATTATACACGACAGAAACATTAATATGACAGTTTAAATACTTGAAAACAGCGTTTTGTATGTTTTTGCAAGCTGAAAACAGCTATTTTATCTTGATTTTGCAAACATAAGCCATTACACACGACATATACATGAATAGGACAGTTTAAATACTTGAAATCGGCGGTTTGTATGCTTTTGCATGCTTAAAACAGCAATTTTATCTTGATTTCACCAACATTAGCCATTATACACGACAAAAACATGAATATGACAGTTTGAATACTAGAAAACAGCGTTTTGTATGTTTTTGCAAGCTGAAAACAGCTATTTCATCTTGATTTTGCAAATATAAACCATTACACACGACATATACATGAATATGACAGTTTATATACTTGAAAACGGCGTTTTGTATGTTTTTGCATGCTTAATACAGCAATTTTGTCTTGATTTCACCAACATTACCCATTATACACGACAGAAACATGAATATGACAGTTTAAGTACTTGAAAACAGCATTTTGTATGTTTTTGCAAGCTGAAAAATGCTAGTTTATCTTGATTTTGCAAACATAAACCATTACACACGACAAATACATGAATATGGCAGTTTAAATACTTGAAAACGGTGTTTTGTATGCTTTTGCAGGCTTAAAACAGCAATTTTATCTTGATTGCAACAACATTAGCCATGAAACACGACAGAAACATGAATATGACAGTTTAAATACTTCAAAACCGAATTTGCAAACATAAGTCATTTCACACGACATATACATGAATATGACAGTTTAAATACTTGATAACGGTGTTTTGTATGCTTTTGCATGCTTAAAACAGCAATTTTAACTTGATTTCACCAACATTAGCCATTATACACGACAGAAACATGAATATGACAGTTTAAATACTTGAAAACAGCGTTTTGTATGTTTTTGCAATCTAAAAACAGCTATTTTATCTTGATTTTGCAAACATAAGCCATTACACACGACATATACATGAATATGACAGTTTAAATACTTGAAAATGCTGTTTTGTATGCTTTTGCATGCTTAAAACAGCATTTTTTACTTGCTTTCACCAACATTAGCTATTATACACGACAGAAACATGAATATGACAGTTTAAATACTTGAAAACAGCGTTTTGTATGCATTTGCATGCTTAAAACAGCAATTTTATATTAATTTCACCAACATTAGCCAATATACACGACAGAAACATGAATATGACAGTTTATATACTTGAAAACAGCGTTTTGTATGTTTTTGCAAGCTGAAAACAGCTATTTTAACTTGATTTTGCAAACATAAGCCATTATACACGACATATACATGAATATGACTGTTTAAAAACTTGAAAACGGTGTTTTGTATGCTTTTGCATGCTTAAAACAGCTATTTTATCTTGTTTTCACCAACATTAGCCACTATACACGACAGAAACATGAATATGACAGTTTAAATACTAGAAAACAGCGTTTTGTATGTTTTTGCAAGCTGAAAACAGCTATTTCATCTTGATTTTGCAAACATAAACCATTACACACGACATATACATGAATGTGACAGTTTATATACTTGAAAACGGCGTTTTGTATGTTTTTGCATGCTTAATACAGCAATTTTGTCTTGATTTCACCAACATTACCCATTATACACGACAGAAACATGAATATGACAGTTTAAGTACTTGAAAACAGCATTTTGTATGTTTTTGCAAGCTGAAAACAGCTATTTTATCTTGATTTTGCAAACATAAGCCATTACACACGACATATATATGACAGTTTAAATACTTGAAAACTTCGTTTTGTATGCTTTTGCAGTCTTAAAACAGCAATTTTATCCTGATTTCACCGTCTTTAGCCATTATAAACGACAGAAATAGTAATATGACAGTTTAAATACTTGAAAACAGCGTTTTGTACATTTTTATAAGCTGAAAACAGCTATTTTATCTTGATTTTGCAAAAATAAGCCATCACACACGACATATACATGAATTTGACAGTTTAAATACTTGAAAACGGTGTTTTGTATGCTTTTGCAGGCTTAAAACAGCAATTTTATTTTGATTTCACAAACATTAGCCATGAAACACTACAGAAACATGAATATGACAGTTTAAATACTTGAAAACAGCATTTGGTATGTTTTTGCAAGCTAAAAACAGCTATTTTATCTTGATTTTGCAAACAAAAGCCATTACACACGACATATACATGGATATGACAGTTTAAATACTTGAAAACGGTGTTTTGTATGCTTTTGCATGCTTAGAACAATAATTTTATCTTGATTTCACCAACATTAGCCATTATACACGACAGAAACATGAATATAACAGTTTAAATACTTGAAAACAACGTTTTGTATGTTTTAGCAATCTGAAAACAGCTATTTAATCATGATTTGGCAAACATAAGTCATTACACACGACATATACATGAATATGATAGTTTAAATACTTGAAAACTGTGTTTTGTATGATTTAGCATGCTTAAAACAGCAATTTTATTTTGATTTCACCAACATTAGCCATATACACGACAGACACATAAATATGACAGTTAAAATACTTGAAAATAGCGTTTTGTATGTTTTTGCAAACTGAAAACAGCTATTTTATCTTGATTTTGCAGTCATAAGCCATTACACACGACATATACATAAATAAGACAGTTTAAATACTTGAAATCGGCCTTTTGTATGCTTTTGCATGCTTAAAACAGAAATTTTATCTTGGTTTCACCAACATTAGCCATTATACACGACAGAAACAATAATAAGACAGTTTAAATACTTGAAAACAGCATTTTGTATGTATTTGCAAGCTGAAATGACAATTTAAATACTTGAAATCGGCGTTTTTTATGCGTTTGCATGCTTAAAACAGCAATTTTATCATGATTTCACCAACATTAGACATTATACACGACAAAAACATGAATATGACAGTTTGAATACTTGAAAACAACATTTTGTATGTTTTTGCAAGCTGAAAACCGCTATTTTATCTTGATTTTGCAAACATAAACCATTACACACGACATATACATGAATATGACAGTTTATATACTTGAAAACAGCGTTTTGTATGTTTTTGCATGCTTAATACAGCAAATTTGTCTTGATTTCACCAACATTACCCATTATACACGACAGAAACATGAATATGACAGTTTAAGTACTTGAAAACAGCATTTTGTATGTTTTTGCAAGCTGAAAAATGCTAGTTTATCTTGATTTTGCAAACATAAACCATTACACACGACAAATACATGAATATGACAGTTTAAATACTTGAGAACGGTGTTTTGTATGCTTTTGCAGGATTAAAACAGCAATTTTATCTTGATTGCAACAACATTAGCCATGAAACACGACAGAAACATGAATATGACAGTTTAAATACTTCAAAACCGCATTTGCAAACATAAGTCATTTCACACGACATATACATGAATATGACAGTTTAAATACTTGAAAACGGTGTTTTGTATGCTTTTGCATGCTTAAAACAGCAATTTTAACTTGATTTCACCAACATTAGCCATTATACACGACAGAAACATGAATATGACAGTTTAAATACTTGAAAACAGCGTTTTGTATGTTTTTGCAAGCTGAAAATAGCTATTTTATCTTGATTTTGCAAAAATAAGCCATTACACACGACATATACATGACTGTGACAGTTTAAATACTTGAAAACTGTGTTTTGTATGCTTTTGCATGCTTAAAACAGCAATTTTTACTTAATTTCACCAACATTAGCCATTATACACGACAGAAACATGAATATGACAGATTAAATACTTGAAAACAGCGTTTTGTATGCATTTGCATGCTTAAAACAGCAATTTTATATTAATTTCACCAACATTAGCCAATATACACGACAGAAACAATAATATGACAGTTTAAATACTTGAAAACAGCATTTTGTATGTTTTTGCAAGCTGAAAACCGCTATTTTATCTTGATTTTGCAAACATAAGCCATGGCACACGACATATACATGAATATGACAATTTAAATACTTGAAAACGGTGTTTTGTATGCTTTTGCATGCTTAAAACAGCAATTTTGTCTTGATTTCACCAACATTACCCATTATACACGACAGAAACATGAATATGACAGTTTATATACTTAAAAACAGCGTTTTGTATGTTTTTGCAAGCTGAAAACAGCTATTTTAACTTGATTTTGCAAACATAAGCCATTATACACGACATATACATGAATATGACTGTTTAAAAACTTGAAAACGGTGTTTTGTATGCTTTTGCATGCTTAAAACAGCTATTTTATCTTGTTTTCACCAACATTAGCCACTATACACGACAGAAACATGAATATGACAGTTTAAATACTAGAAAACAGCGTTTTGTATGTTTTTGCAAGCTGAAAACAGCTATTTCATCTTGATTTTGCAAACATAAACCATTACACACGACATATACATGAATGTGACAGTTTTATATACTTGAAAACGGCGTTTTGTATGTTTTTGCATGCTTAATACAGCAATTTTGTCTTGATTTCACCAACATTACCCATTATACACGACAGAAACATGAATATGACAGTTTAAGTACTTGAAAACAGCATTTTGTATGTTTTTGCAAGCTGAAAACAGCTATTTTATCTTGATTTTGCAAACATTAAGCCATTACACACGACATATATATGACAGTTTAAATACTTGAAAACTTCGTTTTGTATGCTTTTGCAGTCTTAAAACAGCAATTTTATCCTGATTTCACCATCTTTAGCCATTATAAACGACAAAAATAGTAATATGACAGTTTAAATACTTGAAAACAGCGTTTTGTACATTTTTATAAGCTGAAAACAGCTATTTTATCTTGATTTTGCAAAAATAAGCCATCACACACGACATATACATGAAATTGACAGTTTTAATACTTGAAAAACGGTGTTTTGTATGCTTTTGCAGGCTTAGAACAGCAATTTTATCTTGATTTCACAAACATTAGCCATGAAACACTACAGAAACATGAATATGACAGTTTAAATACTTGAAAACAGCATTTGGTATGTTTTTGCAAGCTAAAAACAGCTATTTTATCTTGATTTTGCAAACAAAAGCAACTTACACACGACATATACATGGATATGACAGTTTAAAATACTTGAAAACGGTGTATTGTATGCTTTTGCATGCTTAGAACAATAATTTTATATTGATTTCACCAACATTAGCCATTATACACGACAGAAACATGAATATAACAGTTTAAATACTTGAAAACAACGTTTTGTATGTTTTAGCAATCTGAAAACAGCTATTTAATCATGATTTGGCAAACATAAGTCATTACACACGACATTTACATGAATATGATAGTTTAAATACTTGAAAACTGTGTTTTGTATGATTTTGCATGCTTAAAACAGCAATTTTATTTTGATTTCACCAACATTAGCCATATACACGACAGACACATAAATATGACAGTTAAAATACTTGAAAACAGCGTTTTGTATGTTTTTGCAAACTGAAAACAGCTATTTTATCTGATTTTGCAAACATAAGCCATTACACACGACATATACATAAATAAGACAGTTTAAATACTTGAAATCGGCCTTTTGTATGCTTTTGCATGCTTAAAACAGAAATTTTATCTTGGTTTCACCAACATTAGTCCATTATACACGACAGAAACAATAATAAGACAGTTTAAATACTTGAAAACAGCATTTTGTATGTTTTTGCAAGCTGAAAACCGCTATTTTATCTTGATTTTGCAAACATAAGCCATTGCACACGACATATACATGAATATGACAATTTAAATACTTGAAATCGGCGTTTTTTATGCGTTTGCATGCTTAAAACAGCAATTTTATCATGATTTCATCAACATTAGCCATTATACACGACAGAAATATGAATATGACAGTTTAAATACTTGAAAATAGCCTTTTGTATGTTTTTGCATGCTGAAAACAGCTATTTTATCTTTGATTTTGCGAACATAAGCCATTACACACGACATTTACATGAATATGACAGTTTAAATTCTTTAAAACGGCGTTTTGTATGCTTTTGCATTCTTAAAACAGCAATTTTATTTTGATTTCACCATCTTTAGCCATTATGCATGACAGAAATATGAATATGACAGTTTAAATACTTGAAAACAGCATTTTGTACGTTTTTGCAAGCTGAAAACAGCTATTTCATCTTGATTTTGCAAACATAAACCATTACACACGACATATACATGAATATGACAGTTTATATGCTTGTAAACGGCGTTTTTGTATGTTTTTGCATGCTTAATACAGCAATTTTGTCTTGATTTCAGCAACATTACCCATTATATACGACAGAAACATGAATATGACAGTTTAAGTACTTGAAAACAGCATTTTTGTATGTTTTTGCAAGCTAAAAACAGCTATTTTATCTTGATTTTGCAAACATAAGCCATTTACACACGACATATACATGAATATGACAGTTTATATACTTGAAAACGGGCGTTTTGTATGTTTTTGCAAGCTGAAAACGAGCTATTTAATCATGATTTTGCAAACATAAGCCATTACACACGACATATACATGAATATGACAGTTTAAATACTTGAAAACTGTGGTTTGTATGCTTTTGCATGCTTAAAACAGCAATTTTATCTTGATTTCACCAACATTAGCTATTATACACGACAGACACATAAATATGACAGTTTAAGTACTTGAAAACAGCGTTTTGTATGTTTTTGCAAACTGAAAACAGCTATTTTATCTTGAGTTTTGCAAACATAAGCCATTAGCACACGACATATACATAAATAGGACAGTTTAAATACTTGAAATCGGCGTTTTGTATTGCTTTTGCTTGCTTAAAACAGCAATTTTATATTAATTTCACCCAACATTAGCCAATATACACGACAGAAACAATAATATGACAGTTTAAATACTTGAAAACAGCATTTTGTATGTTTTTGCAAGCTGAAAACCGCTATTTTATCTTGATTTTGCAAACATAAGCCATGGCACACGACATATACATGAATATGACAATTTAAATACTTGAAAAACGGTGTTTTGTATGCTTTTGCAGGCTTAAAACAGCAATTTTATCTTGATTTCACCAACATTAGCCATGAAACACGACAGAAACATGAATATAACAGTTTAAATACTTGAAAACAACGTTTTGTATGTTTTAGCAAGCTGAAAACAGCTATTTAATCATGATTTGGCAAACATAAGTCATTACACACGACATATACATGAATATGACAGTTTAAATACTTGAAAACTGTGTTTTGTATGCTTTTGCATGCTTAAAACAGCAATTTTATTTTGATTTCACCAACATTAGCCATATACACGACAGACACATAAATATGACAGTTTAAATACTTGAAAACAGCGTTTTGTATGTTTTTGCAAACTGAAAACAGCTATTTTATCTTGATTTTGCAAACATAAGCATTACACACGACATATACATAAATAAGACAGTTTATATACTTGAAATCGGCCTTTTGTATGCTTTTGCATGCTTAAAACAGAAATTTTTATCTTGGTTTTACCAACATTAGCCATTATACACGACAGAAACAATAAAAAGACAGTTAAATACTTGAAAACAGCATTTTGTATGTTTTTGCAAGCTGAAAACCGCTATTTTATCTTGATTTTGCAAACATAAGCCATTGCGCACGACATATACATGAATATGGACAATTTAAATACTTGAAATCGGCGTTTTTATGCGTTTGCATGCTTAAAAACAGCAATTTTATCTTGATTTCACCATCTTTAGCCATTATACACGACAGAAATATGAATATGACAGTTTAAATACTTGAAAACAGCGTTTTGTACGATTTTGCAAGCTGAAAACAGCTATTTTATCTTTGATTTTGCATACATAAAATTATTACACACGACATATACATGAATATGACATTTTAAATACTTGAAAACAGCCTTTTGTATGTTTTTGCAAGCTGAAAACAGCTATTGTATCTAGATTTTTCAAACATAAGCCATTACACACAACATATACATGAATATGACAGTTTAATTACTTGAAAACAGCATTTTGTATGTTTTTGCAAGCTAAAACAGCAATTTTTATCTTGATTTCACCAACATTAGCCATTATACACGTCAGAAACATGAATAATGACAGTTTAAATACTTTAAAACAGCGTTTTGTATGTATTTGCAAGCTTAAAATAGCTATTTTATCTTGATTTTGCATACATAAACCATTATACACGACATATACATGAATATGACAGTTTAATAATTGAAATGGCGTTTTGTATGCTTTTGCATGCTTAAACAGCTATTTTATCTTGTTTTTACCAACATTAGCCATTATACACGACAGAAACATGAATATGACAGTTTAAATACTAGAAAACAGCGTTTTGTATGTTTTTGCAAGCTAACAACAGCTATTTCATCTTGATTTTGCAAACATAAACCATTACACACGACATATACATGAATGTGACATTTTATATACTTGAAAACGGCGTTTTGTATGTTTTTGCATGCTTAATACAGCAATTTTGTCTTGATTTCACCAACATTACCATTATACACGACAGAAACATGAATATGACAGGTTTAAGTACTTGAAAACAGCATTTTGTATGTTTTTGCAAACTGAAAACAGCTATTTTATCTTGATTTTGCAAACATAAGCCATTACACACGACATATACATGAATATGTACAGTTTAAATACTTGAAACGGCGTTTTGTATGCTTTTGCAGTCTTAAAACAGCAATTTTATCCTGATTTCACCATCTTTAGCCATTATAAACGACAGAAATAGTAAATGACTGTTTAAATACTTGAAAACAGCGTTTTGTACATTTTTGCAAGCTGAAAACAGCTATTTTATCTTGATTTTGCAAAAAATAAGCCATCACACACGACATATACATGAATTTTGACAGTTTAAATACTTGAAAACGGTGTTTTGTATGCTTTTGCAGGTTAAAACAGCATTTTTATCTTGATTTCACCAACATTAGCCATGGAAACACTACAGAAACATGAATATGACAGTTTAAATACTTGAAAACAGCATTTGGTATGTTTTTGCAAGCTGAAAACAGCTATTTTTATCTTGATTTTGCAAACAAAAGCCATTACACACGACATATACATGGATATGACAGTTTAAATACTTGAAAACGGTGTTTTGTATGCTTTGCATGCTTAAAACAATAATTTTATCTTGATTTCACCAACATTAGCCATTATACCCGACAGAAACATGAATATAACAGTTTAAATACTTGAAAACAACGTTTTGTATGTTTTAGCAAGCTGAAAACAGCTATTTAATCATGATTTGGCAAACATAAGTCATTACACGCGACATATACATGAATATGACAGTTTAAATACTTGAAAACTGTGTTTTGTATGCTTTTGCATGCTTAAAACAGCAATTTTATTTTGATTTCACCAACATTAGCCATATACACGACAGATACATAAAAGTGACAGTTTAAATACTTGAAAACAGTGTTTTGTATGTTTTTTGCACAAAACTGAAAACAGCTATTTTATCTTGATTTTGCAAACATAAGCCATTACACACGACATATACATAAATAAGACAGTTTAAATACTTTAAAATCGGCTTTTTGTATGCTTTTGCATGCTTAAAACAGAAATTTTATCTTGGTTTCACCAACATTAGCCATTATACACGACAGAAACAATAATAAGACAGTTTAAATACTTGAAAACAGCATTTTGTATGTTTTTGCAAGCACGACATATACATGAATATGACAATTTAAATACTTGAAATCGGCGTTTTTAAATGCGTTTGCATGCTTAAAACAGCAATTTTATCTTGATTTCACCAACATTAGACATTATACACGACAAAAACATGAATATGACAGTTTGAATACTTGAAAACAACATTTTTGTATGTTTTTGCAAGCTGAAAACAACTATTTTATCTTGATTTTGCAAACATAAGCCATTAGACACGACATATACATGAATATGACAGCTTAAATACTTGATTTCATCAACATTAGCGATTATACACGACAGAAATATGAATATGACAGTTTAAATACTTGAAAATAGCCTCTTGTATGTTTTGCATGCTGGAAAACAGCTATTTTATCTTGATTTTGCGAACATAAGCCATTACAAACGACATTTACATGAATATGACAGTTTAGATTCTTTAAAACGCGTTTTGTATGCTTTTGCATTCTTAAAACAGCAATTTTATCTTGATTTCACCATCTTTAGCCATTATACATGACAGAAATATGAATATGACAGTTTAAAATACTTGAAAACAGCGTTTTGTACGATTTTTGCAAAGCTGAAAACAGCTATTTTATCTTGATTTTGCATACATAAATTATTACACACTACATATACATGAATATGACATTTTAAATACTTGAAAAACAGCCTTCTGTATGTTTTTGCAAGCTGAAAACAGCTATTTTATCTAGATTTTGCAAACATAAGCCATTACACACAACATATACATAAATATGACAGTTTAAATACTTGAAAACAGCATTTTGTATGTTTTTGCAAGCTAAAAACAGCAATTTTATCTTGATTTCACCAACATTAGCCATTATACACGTCAAAAACATGAATATGACAGTTTAAATACTTTTAAAACAGCGTTTTGTATGTATTTGCAAGCTTAAAATAGCTATTTTATCTTGATTTTGCAAACATAAACCATTACACACGACATATACATGAATATGACAGTTTATATACTTGAAAACGGCGTTTTGTATGTTTTTGCAAGCTGAAAACAGCTATTTAATCATGATTTTGCAAACATAAGCTATTACACACAGACATATACATGAATATGACAGTTTAAATACTTGAAAACTGTGGTTTGTATACTTTTGCATGCTTAAAACAGCAATTTTATCTTGATTTCACCAACATTAGCCATTATACAAGACAGACACATAAAAATGACAGTTAAATACTTGAAAACAGCGTTTTGTATGTTTTTGCAATTGAAAACAGCTATTTTATCTTGATTTTGCAAACATAAGCCATTACACACGACATATACATAAATAGGACAGTTTAAATACTTGAAATCGGCGTTTTGTATGCTTTTGCATGCTAAAAACAGCAATAATATATTAATTTCACCAACATTAGCCAATATACACGACAGAAACAATAATATGACAGTTTAAATACTTGAAAACAGCATTTTGTATGTTTTTGCAAGCTGAAAACCGCTATTTTATCTTGATTTTACAAACATAAGCCATAACACACGACATATACATGAATATGACAATTTAAAATACTTGAAAACGGTGTTTTGTATGCTTTTGCATGCTTAAAACAGCAATTTTATCTTGATTTCACCAACATTAGCCATTATACACGACAGAAAGATGAATATGACAGTTTATATACTTGAAAACAGCGTTTTGTATGTTTTTGCAAGCCGAAAACAGCTATTTTAACTTGATTTTGCAAACATAAGCCATTACACACGAACATATACATGAATATGACTGTTTAAAAACTTGAAAACGGGTGTTTTGTATGCTTTTGCATGCTTAAAACAGCTATTTTATCTTGTTTTCACCAACATAGCTATTATACACGACAGAAACATGAATATGACAGTTTAAATACTAGAAAACAGCGTTTTGTATGTTTTTGCAAGCTGAAAACAGCTATTTCATCTTGATTTTGCAAACATAAACCATTACACACGACATATACATAAATGTGGACAGTTTATATACTTGAAAACGGCGTTTTGTATGTT
>CAWWDY010000014.1:0-41958 GCA_963942605.1 Poecilus cupreus | reverse complement strand
CCAACATTAGCCATTATACACGACAGAAACATGAATATGACAGTTTAAATACTTGAAAACAGCATTTTGTATGTTTTTGCAGGCTGAAAACAGCTATTTTATCGTGATTTTGTAAACATAAGCCATTACACACGACATATACATGAATATGACAGTTAGTATACTTAAAAACGGTGTTTCGTATGCTTTTGCATGCTTAAAGCAGCAATTTTATCTTGATTTCACCAACATTAGCCATTATACACGACAGAAACATGAATATGACAATTTAAATACTTGAAAACAGCATTTTGTATGTTTTTGCAAGCTGAAAACAGCTATTTTATCATGATTTTGCAAACAGAAGCCATAACACACGACATATACATAAATATGACAGTTTTAATACATGAAAACAGCATTTTGTATGTTTTTGCAAGCTGAAAACAGCTATTTATCTTGATTTTGCAAACATAAGCCACTACACACGGCATATACATGAATATGACAGTTTGTATACTTAAAAACGGTGTTTCGTATGCTTTTGCATGCTTAAAACAGCAATTTTATCTTGATTTCACCAACATTAGCCATTATACACGACAGAAACATGAATATGACAGTTTAAATACTTGAAAACAGCATTTTGTATGTTTTTGCAAGCTGAAAACAGCTATTTTATCTTGATTTTGCAAACATAAGCCATTACACACGACATATACACGAATATGATAGTTTAAATACTTGAAAACAGCATTTTGTATGTTTTTGCAAGCTGAAAACAGCTATTTTATCTTGATTTTGCAAACATAAGCCACTACACACGGCATATACATGAATGTGACAGTTTAAATACTTGAAAACAGCATTTTGTATGTTTTTGCAAGCTGAAAACAGCTATTTTATCTTGATTTTGCAAACATAAGCCATTACACACGACATATACACGAATATGATAGTTTAAATACTTGAAAACAGCATTTTGTATGTTTTTGCAAGCTGAAAACAGCTATTTTATCTTGATTTTGCAAACATAAACCATTACACACGACACATACGTGAATATGACAGTTTGTATACTTAAAAACGGTGTTTTGTATGCTTTGCATGCTTAAAACTGCAATTTTATCTTGATTTCACCAACATTAGCCATTATACACGACAGAAACATGAATATGACAGTTTAAATACTTGAAAACAGCATTTCGTATGTTTTTTCAAGCTGAAAACAGCTATTTAATCTTGATTTTGCAAACATAAGCCAATACACACGACATATACATAAATATGACAGTTTAAATACATGAAAACTTCATTTTGTATTTTTTTGCAAGCTGAAAACAGCTATTTTATCTTGATTTTGCAAACATAAGCCATTACACACGACATATACAAAAATATGACAGTTTATATACATGAAAACAGCAATTTGTATGTTTTGCAAACTGAAAACAGCTATTTTATCTTGATTTTGCAAGCATAAGCCATTACACACGACATATACATGAATATGATAGTTTAAATACTTAGAAACGGTGTTTTGTATTTTTTTGCATGCTTAAAACAGCAATTTTATCTTGATTTCACCAACATTAGCCATTATACACGACAGAAACATGAATATGACAGTTTTATTTCTTGAAATCCGTGTTTTGTATGCTTTTTCATGCTTAGAATAGCAATTTTATCTTGATTTCATCAACATTAGCCATTATACACGACAGAAACATGAATATGACAGTTTAAATACTTGAAAACAGCATTTTGTATGTTTTTGCAAGCTGAAAACAGCTATTTTATCGTGATTTTGTAAACATAAGCCATTACACACGACATATACATGAATATGACAGTTTGTATACATAAAAACGGTGTTTCGTATGCTTTTGCATGCTTAAAACAGCAATTTTATCTTGATTTCACCAACATTAGCCATTATACACGACAGAAACATGAATATGACAATTTAAATACTTGAAAACAGCATTTTGTATGTTTTTGCAAGCTGAAAACAGCTATTTTATCTTGATTTTGCAAACATAAGCCATAACACACGACATATACATTAATATGACAGTTTTAAACATAAAAACAGCATTTTGTATGTTTTTGCAAGCTGAAAACAGCTATTTTATCTTGATTTTGCAAACATAAACCATTACACACGACATATACGTGAATATGACAGTTTGTATACTTAAAAACGGTGTTTTGTATGCTTTTGCATGCTTAAAACTGCAATTTTATCTTGATTTCACCAACATTAGCCATTATACACGACAGAAACATGAATATGACAGTTTAAATACCTGAAAACAGCATTTTGTATGTTTTTTCAAGCTGAAAACAGCTATTTAATCTTGATTTTGCAAACATAAGCCATTACACACGACATATACATAAATATGACAGTTTAAATACATGAAAACAGCTTTTTGTATGCTTTTGCAAGCTGGAAACAGCTATTTATCTTGATTATGCAAACATAAGACACTTCACACGACATATACATGAATATGACAGTTTAAATACTTGAAAACAGCATTTTGTATGTTTTTGCAAGCTGAAAACAGCTATTTTATCTTGATTTTGCAAACATAAGCCATTACACACGACATACACATGAATATGACAGTTTGTATACTTAAAAACGGTGTTTTGTATGCTTTTGCATGCTTAAAACTGCAATTTTATCTTGATTTCACCAACATTAGTTATTATACACGACAGAAACATGAATATGACAGTTTAAATACTTGAAAACAGCATTTTGTATGTTTTTGCAAGCTGAAAACAGCTATTTTATCTTGATTTTGCAAACATAAGCCATTACACACGACATATACATAAATATGACAGTTTAAATACTTGAAAACAGCATTTTATATGTTTTTGCAAGCTGAAAACAGCTATTTATCTTGATTTTGCAAACATAAGACACTTCACACGACATATACATGAATATGACAGTTTAAATACTTGAAAACAGCATTTTGTATGTTTTTGCAAGCTGAAAACAGCTATTTTATCTTGATTTTGCAAACATAAGCCATTACACACGACATACACATGAATATGACAGTTTGTATACTTAAAAACGGTGTTTTGTATGCTTTTGCATGCTTAAAACTGCAATTTTATCTTGATTTCACCAACATTAGCCATTATACACGACAGAAACATGAATATGACAGTTTAAATACTTGAAAACAGCATTTTGTATGTTTTTGCAAGCTGTAAACAGCTATTTTATCTTGATTTTGCAATCATTAGCCATTACACACGTCATATACATGAATATGATAGTTTAAATACTTGAAAACAGCATTTTTTATGTTTTTGCAAACTGAAAACAGCTATTTTATCTTGATTTTGCAAACATAAGCCATTACACACGACATATACGTGAATATGACAGTTTGTATACTTAAAAACGGTGTTTTGTATGCTTTTGCATGCTTAAAACAGCAATTTTATCTTGATTTTAGCAACATTAGTTATTATACACGACAGAAACATGAATATGACAGTTTAAATACTTGAAAACAGCATTTTGTATGTTTTTGCAAGCTGAAAACAGCTATTTATCTTGATTTTGCAAACATAAGACACTTCACACGACATATACATGAATATGACAGTTTAAATACTTGAAAACAGCATTTTGTATGCTTTTGCAAGCTGAAAACAGCTATTTTATCTTGATTTTGCAAACATAAGCCATTACACACGACATACACATGAATATGACAGTTTGTATACTTAAAAACGGTGTTTTGTATGCTTTTGCATGCTTAAAACTGCAATTTTATCTTGATTTCACCAACATTAGCCATTACACAACGGCAGAAACATGAATATGAGAGTTTAAATACTTGAAAACAGCATTTTGTTTGTTTTTGCAAGCTGTAAACTGCTATTTTATCTTGATTTTGCAAACATAAGCCATTACACACGACATATACATGAATATGATAGTTTAAATACTTGAAAACAGCATTTTTTATGTTTTTGCAAACTGAAAACAGCTATTTTATCTTGATTTTGCAAACATAAGCCATTACACACGACATATACGTGAATATGACAGTTTGTATACTTAAAAACGGTGTTTTGCATGCTTTTGCATGCTTAAAACTGCAATTTTATCTTGATTTCACCAACATTAGCCATTATACACGACAGAAACATGAATATGACAGTTTAAATACTTGAAAACAGCATTATGTATGTTTTTTCAAGCTGAAAACAGCTATTTTATCTTGATTTTGCAAACATAAGCCATTACACACGACATATACATGAATATGACAGTTTATATACTTAAAAACGGTGTTTTGTATGCTTTGCATGCTTAAAACAGCAATTTTATCTTGAATTCATCAACATTAGCCATTATACAAGACAGAAACATGAATATGACAGTTTAAATACTTGAAAACAGCATTTTGTATTTTTTTGCTAGCTGAGAACAGCTATTTTATCTTGATTTTGCAAACATAAGCCATTACACACGACATATACATGAATATGATAGTTTAAATACTTGAAAACAGCATTTTGTATGTTTTTGCAAGCTGGAAACAGCTATTTATCTTGATTTTGCAAACATAAGACACTACACACGACATATACATGAATATGACAGTTTAAATACTTGAAAACAGCATTTTGTAAGTTTTTGCAAGCTGAAAACAGCTATTTTATCTTGATTTTGCAAACATAAGCCATTACACACGACATACACATGAATATGACAGTTTGTATACTTAAAAAAGGTGTTTTGTATGCTTTTGCATGCTTAAAACTGCAATTTTATCTTGATTTCACCAACATTAGTTATTATACACGACAGAAACATGAATATGACAGTTTAAATACTTGAAAACAGCATTTTGTATGTTTTTGCAAGCTGAAAACAGCTATTTTATCTTGATTTTGCAAACATAAGCCATTACACACGATATATACATGAATATGACAGTTTAAATACTTAAAAACAGCATTTTGTATGTTTTTGCAAGCTGAAAACAGCTATTTATCTTGATTTTGCAAACATAAGCCACTACTCACGGCATATACATGAATATGACAGTTTAAATACTTGAAAACAGCATTTTGTATGTTTTTGCAAGCTGAAAACAGCTATTTTATCTTGATTTTGCAAACATAAGCCATTACACACGACATATACATGAATATGACAGTTTGTATACTTAAAAACGGTGTTTTGTATGCTTTTGCATGCATAAAATAGCAATTTTATCTTGATTTCACCAACATTAGCCATTATACACGACAGAAATATGAATATGACAGTTTATATACTTGAAAACAGCATTTTGTATTTTTTTTTGCAAGCTGAAAACAGCTATTTTATCTTGATTTTGCAAACATAAGACATAACACACGACATATACATAAGTATGACAGTTTAAATACATGAAAACAGCATTTTGTATGTTTTTGCAAGCTGAAAACAGCTATTTATCTTGATTTTGCAAACATAAGCCACTACACACGGCATATACATGAATATGACAGTTTATATACTTGAAAACAGCATTTTGTATGTTTTTGCAATCTGAAAACAGCTATTTTATCTTGATTTTGCAAACATAAGCCATTACACACGACATATACATTAATATGACAGTTTGTATACTTAAAAACGGTGTTTTGTATGCTTTTGCATGCTTAAAACTGCAATTTTATCTTGATTTCACCAACATTAGCCATTATACACGACAGAAACATGAATATGACAGTTTAAATACTTGAAAACAGCATTTTGTATGTTTTTGCAAGCTGAAAACAGCTATTTTATCTTGATTTTGCAAACATAAGCCATTACACACGACATATACATGAATATGACAGTTTATATACTTAAAAACGGTGTTTTTTATGCTTTGCATGCCTAAAACAGCAATTTTATCTTGAATTCATCAACATTAGCCATTATACAAGACAGAAACATGAATATGACAGTTTAAATACTTGAAAACAGCATTTTGTATATTTTTGCTAGCTGAGAACAGCTATTTTATCTTGATTTTGCAAACATAAGCCATTACACACGACATATACATGAATATGATAGTTTAAATACTTGAAAACAGCATTTTGTATGTTTTTGCAAGCTGGAAACAGCTATTTATCTTGATTTTGCAAACATAAGACACTACACACGACATATACATGAATATGACAGTTTAAATACTTGAAAACAGCATTTTGTATGTTTTTGCAAGCTGAAAACAGCTATTTTATCTTGATTTTGCAAACATAAGCCATTACACACGACATACACATGAATATGACGGTTTGTATACTTAAAAAAGGTGTTTTGTATGCTTTTGCATGCTTAAAACTGCAATTTTATCTTAATTTCACCAACATTAGTTATTATACACGACAGAAACATGAATATGACAGTTTAAATACTTGAAAACAGCATTTTGTATGTTTTTGCAAGCTGAAAACAGCTATTTTATCTTGATTTTGCAAACATAAGCCATTACACACGATATATACATGAATATGACAGTTTAAATACTTGAAAACAGCATTTTGTATGTTTTTGCAAGCTGAAAACAGCTATTTATCTTGATTTTGCAAACATAAGCCACTACTCACGGCATATACATGAATATGACAGTTTAAATACTTGAAAACAGCATTTTGTATGTTTTTGCAAGCTGAAAACAGCTATTTTATCTTGATTTTGCAAACATAAGCCATTACACACGACATATACATGAATATGACAGTTTGTATACTTAAAAACGGTGTTTTGTATGCTTTTACATGCATAAAATAACAATTTTATCTTGATTTCACCAACATTAGCCATTATACACGACAGAAATATGAATATGACAGTTTATATACTTGAAAACAGCATTTTGTATTTTTTTTTGCAAGCTGAAAACAGCTATTTTATCTTGATTTTGCAAACATAAGACATAACACACGACATATACATAAATATGACAGTTTAAATACATGAAAACAGCATTTTGTATGTTTTTGCAAGCTGAAAACAGCTATTTATCTTGATTTTGCAAACATAAGCCACTACACACGGCATATACATGAATATGACAGTTACATGAATATGATAGTTTGTATACTTAAAAAGGGTGTTTTGTATGCTTTTGCATTCTTAAAACAGCAATTTTATCTAGATTTTACCAACATTAGCCATTATACAGGACTGAAACATGAATATGACAGTTTAAATACTTGAAAACAGCATTTTGTATGTTTTTGCAAGCTGAAAACAGCTATTTTATCTTGATTTTGCAAACATAAGCCATTACACACGACATATAATAATAATAATAATAATAATAATATATTTATTTTGCCTTCCAGGGATATCCCTGATACAAAAGAAGTTCAGTATAAAGTACAATATAGTATAATTATATGATATGTAAAAGCTTAATTTTTTAAACAAATCTGAATTTTACATTTATCACTTAAATATTTATACTTAAATTAATTAATATTTACTAACACAAAGTAAGAATTATTCATTTATTAAAAACGAACGTAATTTTAAGACATTGGCCATAAAATAAAATAAATTGTATGCTTGCTTTTTTTCTGTAATATTCATACACTGTAAAATAGTCTCTTCTGGGGATGATAACCAGTACTCTCTGAGATGCTTATACATAGGACAAGTATATATAATATGTTGTAAATCTTCCACTTCATTCAAGTTACATACTGTACACAATTCATTTGGATTAACTTTGTAACTGATATTATTTACAACTATCCTAATCATAACACAGTTTACTGTACGTAATTGAGCTATTACTCTACAAATATTAATGGGAATACCTAAAGTTAAATATTGTTGCGGTCCACTATTTAGTGACAAATGTTTGTAAAGATTACAGAATTTTCCATTTTGGGCTCTAATTAAGTCTTGTGCTCTTAGCTGATCTTCGTATGTAGTTACGATTAGGTTAATACTATTTTTTAATAATAATACATTTTCGGATTCCAGTATATCAGTAAAACCAATCGTTTCGAACATCTTTTTAACCTGTGTTACCCAATTATATTTTATTTTATTATTTACTAATTTATCTAACTTACACAAACGTCTGTAACAAATTTTCGGATATCTGTATTCCGGCATGTTCCACAATTTAATGATCCAGTTAATAATTAGTTTCAATATTTCCACTGCAATTTTTGATATGCCGACTTCTAGGCGAACAACATATTGTGGTGTGTTTTGTGATAAATTTAACAATCTTTTAAAATAGTTTGTTTGAGCTTTTTCGATTACATCGGTATATCTGACTCCCCATATCTGGGAACCATATAACAGTGTACTAGCAACAATAGATGAGTACAGTTTTATTTTACTATTCCAATCGCTTGATTTAGCTTGTGCCAAGGTATTTAAAACAGAGCCAGTTGCAATATTGGTTTTTGTGACTGCATTAGTTGCCACCTCGAGAAACAGAGATGAACTCGAGAATGGAATCCCCAAATAAATATATTTATTGTTAATTTGGATTTCGTTATTTTTGTACAAAAACGTACCTTTATAATTACTTGAGCCACCTCTATGAAATCGAATGACTTCTGACTTTGTTTTATTTACCGTGAGACATTTTAAATTACAATAATTTTCCAGAATATTTAATTTTCGTTGAACATCAACTGGAGAGTCAGCAAAAATTACCAAATCATCTGCATAGAGCAGCATAAGGATGTCATTTTTATTATCTATATTTAAGCCCTTTGCATCATTATTACGGAAAAATCTTTCAATATCATTTAAAAATAAACTAAATAACAGTGGGCTTAAAATTTCGCCTTGTAACACACCTTCCGTAATATCTATGTCATTTGTGTGCGAATAGTCTTTCAGTCTTATTTTCATATGGGAGTTTTCATACAGTTTACTCAACACTCTAATTGTTTTCCCACTTATACCTAGTTTATGTAGTTCATTCCAAAGTAGAATATGAGGTACAGAATCAAATGCTCTTTTAAAATCTATAAAAATTGCATAGACATATTTCTTTGTTAGTCTTAATTGTATTTGTACTGCTGCATTTAAGGTAAATATATTGTCTATGCAGGAACGACCTTTACGAAAGCCAGATTGGCATTCCGGTATAACGGCTTCTGAATTTGCCCAAATTAATAGCCGATCATATATAATTTGAGTAAAGATTTTTACTATACTGTTAACAAGGGCAATGCCTCTGTAATTTGCTGGATTTTCTTTGTCACCTTTTTTATGGAGCATGATCATTTCGATTTGGGACCAGCGCTCCGGAATAGATTCGGTTTGCCAGATTTTGTTGAACATTGACACTATGTATAACAGCCAATTATTTGGAAGATTTTTATAGAATTCATTGCTGATTAAATCTAGTCCGGGCGCTTTTCCAAATTTACATTTCGATACTGACAAACATATTTCTTCAGTTGTAAATTCATTATCAAATAGAGAATTTGAATTGTTAAAAATAAGTATATCATTCGTTACTAAATTTGTAGGCAAATTTTCATAATAATTTTCCCATGTGTTTTTATCTATAATGTTACTTTTATGAACTTTACTTCTGTATTTATTGATTGTTTGCCAGAAGATTGTTGAATTATTTACATTTTCCAATTTTTTTATTACTGCCTGTTCGTAATCTATTCTTTTCTTTTTTATTAATGCTTTATACTCTTTTTTTGAATTTAAATACATATTTTTACAATTGACTTCAAAATTGGATGATTTACAAATTTTTAAATTATGTTTTACTAGCTTATGACACGCTTTACATTCAAGATCAAACCATGGTTTGCGATTATTAATGTTCAATGGGGCCACATATAGATTTTTTTTATACATTCCTAGTATGTTAGCTACATAGAAAATAGAGTTTAATAAATTTTCATTTAAATCGTTAACAGATTGATTTACTGACCACACAACACTGGGGGCTACTTCCATAAGTTCAGAATAATTTTGTGTTAAATCTTTGTTCCACTGTAAATAGTGTCTTTCTACACTTCGAATATCTTTTGGTTCAATTTGTAATGTCACGTTTAAAGTTAAAGACACAGGGAAATGATCTGAGTCATTTACACAGGATTTAACCAACAAATCATTGATTATAGCACTGCTTAGTAAATCGCACCACACTAAATCTATAACACTTTGCCCTATAGCACTACAATATGTGAATTGAGCAGGGTAGTCACTTTTGGCTCGTCCATTAATCACTATGAAACCATTTTCTTCCATAAAGTCTGTTAAATTTTGGCCTTTTCTTGTTGTTGTGTTGTCCATTGTTTCTCGTGATGCTATCAAATCAATATCACCTAAAACATCCTCTGAAATAGAATTTAGGTATCCAATTCTACAATTAAAGTCTCCTCCTATAATCCAGTAACAATTATTGTATTTTATCCTTATATCATTTATAGTAGTTTGTAGAAGATCTAGAATGACGTTTATATCTAAATTTGGTTTGAAGTAAATTACTCCTATGATAGCATTAAAGTTGCTATGTGTAATTTTAGCGAAGATCCAGTATTCACATTTATTAATACATATAACTTCTTGTATACTCTTTTTTGTAAGAATTGCGAGTCCCCCGCTTGCGCGACCCCTGCTTTTTTCTTTAATGGCTTCTGTGCTGATGATGTTATAATATTCTAATGTTTTATTATTATTTTTTATTTGATTGGTAAGCCATGTCTCAGTTATAGCAATTATTTCTGATGACTCATTAAATTGGGTAAAACTATTAATTACATTTTTAAATCCTTGTGCATTCCAGAAAATAATTTCTATGTATTTGTTTCTCGTAGTATTGTTATCTTTCGACATTATTTTGTTTTCTTTTGGTTTGGGGTGTTTCTTGGTCTTAAAAAATGATGCAATGTTTGTTGTGCAGGGGTATCATTTTTTAAAATATTAGCGTTTGAAGTTTGTTGTTTGTTAATGATTACTTCCTTTTCTGAGTCTTCATCTGACGATGGTTCCTCATCATTTGATTTTATATCCTGTTCTTCATATACACTGGGTAGTGACATAGACCTTCTTCTTTTAGGGGTTTGAGTTTTCTGCCGTATAGACGTACCTGTTTTTAATTCTTCTTCGGTGTAATACTCTCCATTAACCAATAGTTTCCCGTTTCTAATTGTCGCCTTTAACCCTTTGCTTTTTGCGTCATTAAGAAAGGGTTTTAAAAATTTGTAAGTATTTCTTTCTTCTCTAGAATAATCTTGGGTTATGTATATTTTTTCTTTTTGTACCATATGTTTAGCACCCAGTATTTCAATTTTCTTTCTTTCAGTCGTTAGTATTAATAGAATAGGTCTTGCTTTACTTGATGGTCTTCCTATTCTTGTTATATGGTCTATTTCGTTGGCGAGTGTAGGTATTTTAAGCTTTTTATTTACTAAGTTTATTATTAAATTTTCTAATTTTTCTCTAGTTTCCTCTTCTTCTTTAACTCCAAAAATTACCAAGTTTCTAGATCTTAATTTCTTGTTAAGGAGTGATATATTTTTTGTTTGGATTTCTATAGTTTTCTCGAGCGTAGCGTTTTGTAATTTTAATTGCCCTACCTCATGTTCTATATTTTCAACTCTTTTATTAGTTGCTCCAATTGCTGCTAGTAATTCTTGTTTACTGCTTTCTATGGCTTCCAAGATTTGGGAAAAATCCATTTAAATTGATTTTGTATATATAAAAAATAATTTTTGCTTTGATAGAGTTGGGAACACTGATGATTTAAATTTGATTTGCGCGTTAATAGCCGATTAATTAGCTTTGCTAACAAATTTTTATTCAAGGTTAAGCACCAAAAACTAGTTAATTGATGTTTGATAGCGTATATTTTGTTATACTAACTTGGTTTTTTTAAGTAACACGAAATTTCAGATGATTATTTACACTCGGGTGCTACACTTTGATTTAATTGACGGCTAGAACTATATAAAAGTGATAAATTTTAACGAAGCAAAATAAGTTGACTTTTCTACACAATAGTACCAACTGAACTCCTACACACGACATATACATGAACATGATAGTTTAAATACTTGAAAACAGCATTTTGTATGTTTTTGCAAGCTGAAAACAGCTATTTTATCTTGATTTTGCAAACATAAGCCATTACACACGACATATACGTGAATATGACAGTTTGTATACTTAAAAACGGTGTTTTGTATGCTTTTGCATGCTTGAAACTGCCATTTTATCTTGAATTCATCAACATTAACCATTATACAAGACAGAAACATGAATATGACAGTTTAAATACTTGAAAACAGCATTTTGTATTTTTTTGCAAGTTGAGAACAGCTATTTTGTCTTGATTTTGCAAACATAAGCCATTACACACGACATATACATGAATATGATAGTTTAAATACTTGAAAACAGCATTTTGTATGTTTTTGCAAGCTGAAAACTGCTATTTTATCTTGATTTTGCAAACATAAGCCATTACACACGACATATACATGAATATGACAGTTTGTATACTTAAAAACGGTGTTTTGTATGCTTTTGCATGCATAAAATAGCAATTTTATCTTGATTTCACCAACATTAGCCATTATACACGACAGAAACATGAATATGACAGTTTATATACTTGAAAACAGCATTTTGTATTTTTTTTGCAAGCTGAAAACAGCTATTTTATCTTGATTTTGCAAACATAAGCCATAACACACGACATATACATAAATATGACAGTTTAAATACATGAAAACAGCATTTTATATGTTTTTGCAAACTGAAAACAGCTATTTATCTTGATTTTCCAAACATAAGCCACTACACACGGCATATACATGAATATGACAGTTTAAATACTTGAAAACAGCATTTTGTATGTTTTTGCAAGCTGAAAACAGCTATTTTATCTTGATTTTGCAAACATAAACCATTACACACGACATATACGTGAATATGACAGTTTGTATACTTAAAAACGGTGTTTTGTATGCTTTTGCATGCTTGAAACTGCAATTTTATCTTGATTTCACCAACATTAGCCATTATACACGACAGAAACATGAATATGACAGTTTAAATACCTGAAAACAGCATTTTGTATGTTTTTTCAAGCTGAAAACAGCTATTTAATCTTGATTTTGCAAACATAAGCCATTACACACGACATATACATAAATATGACAGTTTAAATACATGAAAACAGCTTTTTGTATGCTTTTGCAAGCTGGAAACAGCTATTTATCTTGATTATGCAAACATAAGACACTTCACACGACATATACATGAATATGACAGTTTAAATACTTGAAAACAGCATTTTGTATGTTTTTGCAAGCTGAAAACAGCTATTTTATCTTGATTTTGCAAACATAAGCCATTACACACGACATACACATGAATATGACAGTTTGTATACTTAAAAACGGTGTTTTGTATGCTTTTGCATGCTTAAAACTGCAATTTTATCTTGATTTCACCAACATTAGATATTATACACGACAGAAACATGAATATGACAGTTTAAATACTTGAAAACAGCATTTTGTATGTTTTTGCAAGCTGAAAACAGCTATTTTATCTTGATTTTGCAAACATAAGCCATTACACACGACATATACATAAATATGACAGTTTAAATACTTGAAAACAGCATTTTATATGTTTTTGCAAGCTGAAAACAGCTATTTATCTTGATTTTGCAAACATAAGACACTTCACACGACATATACATGAATATGACAGTTTAAATACTTGAAAACAGCATTTTGTATGTTTTTGCAAGCTGAAAACAGCTATTTTATCTTGATTTTGCAAACATAAGCCATTACACACGACATACACATGAATATGACAGTTTGTATACTTAAAAACGGTGTTTTGTATGCTTTTGCATGCTTAAAACTGCAATTTTATCTTGATTTCACCAACATTAGCCATTATACACGACAGAAACATGAATATGACAGTTTAAATACTTGAAAACAGCATTTTGTATGTTTTTGCAAGCTGTAAACAGCTATTTTATCTTGATTTTGCAAACATTAGCCATTACACACGTCATATACATGAATATGATATTTTAAATACTTGAAAACAGCATTTTTTATGTTTTTGCAAACTGAAAACAGCTATTTTATCTTGATTTTGCAAACATAAGCCATTACACACGACATATACGTGAATATGACAGTTTGTATACTTAAAAACGGTGTTTTGTATGCTTTTGCATGCTTAAAACAGCAATTTTATCTTGATTTTAGCAACATTAGTTATTATACACGACAGAAACATGAATATGACAGTTTAAATACTTGAAAACAGCATTTTGTATGTTTTTGCAAGCTGAAAACAGCTATTTATCTTGATTTTGCAAACATAAGACACTTCACACGACATATACATGAATATGACAGTTTAAATACTTGAAAACAGCATTTTCTATGCTTTTGCAAGCTGAAAACAGCTATTTTATCTTGATTTTGCAAACATAAGCCATTACACACGACATACACATGAATATGACAGTTTGTATACTTAAAAACGGTGTTTTGTATGCTTTTGCATGCTTAAAACTGCAATTTTATCTTGATTTCACCAACATTAGCCAATAAACAACGGCAGAAACATGAATATGAGAGTTTAAATACTTGAAAACAGCATTTTGTTTGTTTTTGCAAGCTGTAAACAGCTATTTTATCTTGATTTTGCAAACATAAGCCATTACACACGACATATACATGAATATGATAGTTTAAATACTTGAAAACAGCATTTTTTATGTTTTTGCAAACTGAAAACAGCTATTTTATCTTGATTTTGCAAACATAAGCCATTACACACGACATATACGTGAATATGACAGTTTAAATACTTGAAAACAGCATTTTGTATGTTTTTGCAAGCTGAAAACAGCTATTTTATCTTGATTTTGCAAACATAAGCCATTACACACGACATATACATGAATATGACAGTTTGTATACTTAAAAACGGTGTTTTGTATGCTTTTGCATGCATAAAATAACAATTTTATCTTGATTTCACCAACATTAGCCATTATACACGACAGAAATATGAATATGACAGTTTATATACTTGAAAACAGCATTTTGTATTTTTTTTTGCAAGCTGGAAACAGCTATTTTATCTTGATTTTGCAAACATAAGACATAACACACGACATATACATAAATATGACAGTTTAAATACATGAAAACAGCATTTTGTATGTTTTTGCAAGCTGAAAACAGCTATTTATCTTGATTTTGCAAACATAAGCCACTACACACGGCATATACATGAATATGACAGTTACATGAATATGATAGTTTGTATACTTAAAAAGGGTGTTTTGTATGCTTTTGCATTCTTAAAACAGCAATTTTATCTAGATTTTACCAACATTAGCCATTATACAGGACTGAAACATGAATATGACAGTTTAAATACTTGAAAACAGCATTTTGTATGTTTTTGCAAGCTGAAAACAGCTATTTTATCTTGATTTTGCAAACATAAGCCATTACACACGACATATACATGAACATGATAGTTTAAATACTTGAAAACAGCATTTTGTATGTTTTTGCAAGCTGAAAACAGCTATTTTATCTTGATTTTGCAAACATAAGCCATTACACACGACATATACGTGAATATGACAGTTTGTATACTTAAAAACGGTGTTTTGTATGCTTTTGCATGCTTAAAACTGCAATTTTATCTTGAATTCATCAACATTAACCATTATACAAGACAGAAACATGAATATGACAGTTTAAATACTTGAAAACAGCATTTTGTATTTTTTTGCAAGTTGAGAACAGCTATTTTATCTTGATTTTGCAAACATAAGCCATTACACACGACATATACATGAATATGATAGTTTAAATACTTGAAAACAGCATTTTGTATGTTTTTGCAAGCTGAAAACTGCTATTTTATCTTGATTTTGCAAACATAAGCCATTACACACGACATATACATGAATATGACAGTTTGTATACTTAAAAACGGTGTTTTGTATGCTTTTGCATGCTTGAAACTGCAATTTTATCTTGATTTCACCAACATTAGCCATTATACACGACAGAAACATGAATATGACAGTTTAAATACCTGAAAACAGCATTTTGTATGTTTTTTCAAGCTGAAAACAGCTATTTAATCTTGATTTTGCAAACATAAGCCATTACACACGACATATACATAAATATGACAGTTTAAATACATGAAAACAGCTTTTTGTATGCTTTTGCAAGCTGGAAACAGCTATTTATCTTGATTATGCAAACATAAGACACTTCACACGACATATACATGAATATGACAGTTTAAATACTTGAAAACAGCATTTTGTATGTTTTTGCAAGCTGAAAACAGCTATTTTATCTTGATTTTGCAAACATAAGCCATTACACACGACATACACATGAATATGACAGTTTGTATACTTAAAAACGGTGTTTTGTATGCTTTTGCATGCTTAAAACTGCAATTTTATCTTGATTTCACCAACATTAGTTATTATACACGACAGAAACATGAATATGACAGTTTAAATACTTGAAAACAGCATTTTGTATGTTTTTGCAAGCTGAAAACAGCTATTTTATCTTGATTTTGCAAACATAAGCCATTACACACGACATATACATAAATATGACAGTTTAAATACATGAAAACAGCTTTTTGTATGTTTTTGCAAGCTGAAAACAGCTATTTATCTTGATTTTGCAAACATAAGACACTTCACACGACATATACATGAATATGACAGTTTAAATACTTGAAAACAGCATTTTGTATGTTTTTGCAAGCTGAAAACAGCTATTTTATCTTGATTTTGCAAACATAAGCCATTACACACGACATACACATGAATATGACAGTTTGTATACTTAAAAACGGTGTTTTGTATGCTTTTGCATGCTTAAAACTGCAATTTTATCTTGATTTCACCAACATTAGCCATTATACACGACAGAAACATGAATATGACAGTTTAAATACTTGAAAACAGCATTTTGTATGTTTTTGCAAGCTGTAAACAGCTATTTTATCTTGATTTTGCAAACATAAGCCATTACACACGACATATACAAAAATATGACAGTTTTAATACATGAAAACAGCATTTTGTATGTTTTTGCAAGCTGAAAACAGCTATTTATCTTGATTTTGCAAACATAAGCCACTACACACGGCATATACATGAATGTGACAGTTTAAATACTTGAAAACAGCATTTTGTATGTTTTTGCAAGCTGAAAACAGCTATTTTATCTTGATTTTGCAAACATAAGCCATTACACACGAAATATACATGAATATGACAGTTTGTATACTTGAAAACGGTGTTTTGTATGCTTTTGCATGCTTAAAACAGCAATTTTATCTTGATTTTAGCAACATTAGCCATTATACATGACAGACACCTGAATATGACAGTTTATATACTTGCAAAAACAGCCTTTTGTATGTTTTTGCAAACTGAAAACAGCTATTTTATCTTCATTTTGCAAACATAAGCCATTACACACGACATACACATGAATATGATTGTTTAAATACTTGAAAACAGCATTTTGTATGTTTTTGCAAACTGAAAACAGCTACTTTATCTTGATTTTGCAAGCATAATCCATTACACACGACATATACATGAATATGATAGTTTAAATACATAGAAACGGTGTTTTGTATTTTTTTGCATGCTTAAAACAGCAATTTTATCTTGATCTCACCAACAATAGCCATTATACACGACAGAAACATGAATATGACAGTTTTATTTCTTTAAATCGGTGTTTTGTATGCTTTTGCATGCTTAGAATAGCAATTTTATCTTGATTTCATCAACATTAGCCATTATACAAGACAGAAACATGAATATGACAGTTTAAATACTTGAAAACAGCATTTTGTATGTTTTTACAAGCTGAAAACAGCTATTTTATCGTGATTTTGCAAACATAAGCCATTACACACGACATATACATGAATATGACAGTTTGTATACTTAAAAACGGTGTTTTGTATGCTTTTGCATGCATAAAACAGCAATTTTATCTTGATTTCACGAACATTAGCCATTATACACAACAGAAACATGAATATGACAGTTTAAATATTTGAAAACAGCATTTTGTATTTTTTTGCAAGCTGAAAACAGCTATTTTATCTTGATTTTGCAAACATAAGCCATAACACACGACTTATACATAAATATGACAGTTTAAATACTTGAAAACAGCATTATGTATGTTTTTGCAGGCTGAAAACAGCTATTTTATCGTGATTTTGTAAACATAAGCCATTACACACGACATATACATGAATATGACAGTTTGTATACTTAAAAACGGTGTTTCGTATGCTTTTGCATGCTTAAAACAGCAATTTTATCTTGATTTCACCAACATTAGCCATTATACACGACAGAAACATGAATATGACAATTTAAATATTTGAAAACAGCATTTTGTATGTTTTTCAAGCTGAAAACAGCTATTTTATCTTGATTTTGCAAACATAAGCCATTACACACGACATATACATGAATATAACAGTTTATATACTTAAAAACGGTGTTTTGTATGCTTTGCATGAGTAAAACAGCAATTTTATCTTGAATTCACCAACATTAGCCATTATACAAGACAGAAACATGAATATGATAGTTTAAATACTTGAAAACAGCATTTTGTATTTTTTTGCAAGCTGAGAACAGCTATTTAATCTTGATTTTGCAAACATAAGCCATTACACACGACATATACATAAATATGACAGTTTAAATACATGAAAACAGCATTTTGTATGTTTTTGCAAGCTGAAAACATCTATTTTATCTTGATTTTGCAAACATAAGCCATTACACACGACATATACATGAATATGATAGTTTAAATACTTGAAAACAGCATTTTGTATGTTTTTGCAAGCTCAAAACAGCTATTTTATCTTGATTTTGCAAACATAAGCCATTACACACGACATATACATGAATATGACAGTTTGTATACTTAAAAACGGTGTTTTGTATGCTTTTGCATGCATAAAACAGCAATTTTATCTTGATTTCACCAACATTAGCCATTATACACGACAGAAACATGAATATGACAGTTTAAATACTTGAAAACAGCATTTTGTATTTTTTTGCAAGCTGAAAACAGCTATTTTATCTTGATTTTGCAAACATAAGCCATTACACACGACATATACATAAATATGACAGTTTAAATACATAAAAACAGCTTTTTGTATGCTTTTGCAAGCTGGAAACAGCTATTTATCTTGATTTTGCAAACATAAGACACTACACATGACATATACATGAATATGACAGTTTAAATACTTGAAAACAGCATTTTGTATGTTTTTGCAAGCTGAAAACAGCTATTTTATCTTGATTTTGCAAACATAAGCCATTACACACGACATACACATGAATATGACAGTTTGTATACTTAAAAAAGATGTTTTGTATGCTTTTGCATGCTTAAAAGTGCAATTTTATCTTGATTTCACCAACATTAGTTATTATACACGACAGAAACATGAATATGACAGTTTAAATACTTGAAAACAGCATTTTGTATGTTTTTGCAAGCTGAAAGCAGCTATTTTAACTTGATTTTGCAAACATAAGCCATTACACACGATATATACATGAATATGACAGTTTGTATACATAAAAACGGTGTTTTGTATGCTTTTGCATGCCTAAAACAGCAATTTTATCTTGAATTCACCAACATTAGCCATTATACAAGACAATACATGAATATGACAGTTTAAATAATTGAAAACAGCATTTTGTATGTTTTTGCAAGTTGAAAACAGCTATTTTATCTTTATTTTGCAAGCATAAGCCATTACACACGACATATACATGAATATGATACTTTAAATACTTAGAAACGGTGTTTTGTATTTTTTTGCATGCTTAAAACAGCAATTTTATCTTGATTTCACCAATATTAGCCATTATACGCGACAGAAACATGAATATGACTGTTTTAATTCTTTAAATCGGTGTTTTGTATGCTTTTGCATGCTTAGAATAGCAATTTTATCTTCATTTAATCAACGTTAGCCATTATACACGATAGACACATTAATATGACAATTTAAATACTTGAAAACAGCATTTTGTATGTTTTTGCAAGCTGAAAACAGCTATTTTATTTAGATTTTGCAAACATAAGCCATTACACATGACATATACATGAATATGACAGTTTAAATACTTGAAAACAGCATTTTGTATGTTTTTGCAAGCTGAAAACAGCTATTTTATCTTGATTTTGCAAACATAAGCCATTACACAGGACATATACATGATTATGACAGTTTGTATACTTAAAAACGGTGTTTTGTTTGCTTTTGCATGCTTAAAACAGCAATTTTATCTTGATTTTACCAACATTAGCCATTATACACGACAGAAACATGAATATGACAGTTTAAATACTTGAAAACAGCATTTTGTATTTTTTTTTATTTTATCTTGATTTTGCAAACATAAGCCATTACACACGACATATACATGAATATGACAGTTTGTATACTTAAAAACGGTGTTTTGTATGCTTTTGCATGCATAAAATAGCAATTTTATCTTGATTTCACTAACATTAGCCATTATACACGACAGAAACATGAATATGACAGTTTATATACTTGAAAACAGCATTTTGTATTTTTTTTGCAAGCTGAAAACAGCTATTTTATCTTGATTTTGCAAACATAAGCCATAACACACGACATATACATAAATATGACAGTTTAAATACATGAAAACAGCACTTTGTATGTTTTTGCAAGCTGAAAACAGCTATTTATCTTGATTTTGCAAACATAAGCCACTACACACGGCATATACATGAATATGACAGTTTAAATACTTGAAAACAGCATTTTGTATGTTTTTGCAATCTGAAAACAGCTATTTTATCTTGATTTTGCAAACATAAGCTATTACACACGACATATACATGAATATGACAGTTTGTATACTTAAAAACGGTGTTTTGTATGCTTTTGCATGCTTAAAACAGCAATTTTATCTTGATTTCACCAACATTAGCCATTATACACGACAGAAACATGAATATGACAGTTTTATTTCTTGAAATCGGTGTTTTGTATGCTTTTGCATGCTTAGAATAGCAATTTTATCTTGATTTCATCAACATTAGCCATTATAAACGACAGAAACATGAATATGACAGTTTAAATACTTGAAAACAGCATTATGTATGTTTTTGCAGGCTGAAAACAGCTATTTTATCGTGATTTTGTAAACATAAGCCATTACACACGACATATACATGAATATGACAGTTTTAATACATGAAAACAGCATTTTGTATGTTTTTGCAAGCTGAAAACAGCTATTTATCTTGATTTTGCAAACATAAGCCACTACACACGGCATATACATGAATATGACAGTTTGTATACTTAAAAACGGTGTTTCGTATGCTTTTGCATGCTTAAAACAGCAATTTTATCTTGATTTCACCAACATTAGCCATTATACACGACAGAAACATGAATATGGCAGTTTAAATACTTGAAAACAGCATTTTGTATGTTTTTGCAAGCTGAAAACAGCTATTTTATCTTGATTTTGCAAACATAAGCCATTACACACGACATATACACGAATATGATAGTTTAAATACTTGAAAACAGCATTTTGTATGTTTTTGCAAGCTGAAAACAGCTATTTTATCTTGATTTTGCAAACATAAACCATTACACACGACATGTACGTGAATATGACAGTTTGTATACTTAAAAACGGTGTTTTGTAAACTTTTGCATGCTTAAAACTGCAATTTTATCTTGATTTCACCAACACTTGCCATTATACAAGACAGAAACCTGAATATGACAGTTTAAATACTTGAAAACAGCATTTTGTATGTTTTTTCAAGCTGAAAACAGCTATTTAATCTTGATTTTGCAAACAAAAAAAACCATTACACACGACATATACATAAATATGACAGTTTGTATACTTAAAAACGGTGTTTTGTATGCTTTTGCATGCTTAAAACTGCAATTTCATCTTGATTTCACCAACATTAGTTATTATACACGACAGAAACATGAATATGACAGTTTAAATACTTGAAAACAGCATTTTGTATATTTTTGCAAGCTGAAAACAGCTATTTTATCTTGATTTTGCAAACATAAGCCATTACACACGACATACACATGAATATGACAGTTTGTATATTTAAAAACGGTGTTTTGTATGCTTTTGTATGCTTAAAACTGCAATTTTATCTTGATTTCACCAACATTAGTTATTATACACGACAGAAACATGAATATGACAGTTTAAATACTTTAAAACAGCATTTTGTATGTTTTTGCAAGCAGAAAACAGCTATTTTATCTTGATTTTGAAAACATAAGCCATTACACACGACATACACATGAATATGATTGTTTAAATACTTGAAAACAGCATTTTGTATGTTTTTGCAAACTGAAAATAGCTATTTTATCTTGATTTTGCAAGCATAAGCCATTACACACGACATATACATGAATATGATAGTTTAAATACTTAGAAACGGTGTTTTGTATTTTTTGCATGCTTAAAACAGCAATTTTATCTTGATCTCAGCAACATTAGCCATTATACACGACAGAAACATGAATATGAAAGTTTTATTTCTTTAAATCAGTGTTTTGTATGCTTTTGCATGCTTAGAATAGCAATTTTATCTTGATTTCATCAACATTAGCCATTATACACGACAGAAACATGAATATGACTGTTTAAATACTTGAAAACAGCATTTTGTATGTTTTTGTAAGCTGAAAACAGCTATTTTATCGTGATTTTGCAAACATAAGCCATTACACACGACATATACATGAATATGACAGTTTGTATACTTAAAAACGGTGTTTCGTATGCTTTTGCATGCTTAAAACAGCAATTTTATCTTGATTTCACCAACATTAGCCATTATACACGACAGAAACATGAATATGACAGTTTAAATACTTGAAAACAGCATTTTGTATGTTTTTGCAAGCTGAAAACAGCTATTTTATCTTGATTTTGCAAACATAAGCCATTACACACGACATATACATGAATATGACAGTTTGTATACTTAAAAACGGTGTTTTGTATGCTTTTGCATGCATAAAACAGCAATTTTATCTTGATTTCACCAACATTAGCCATTATACACGACAGAAACATGAATATGACAGTTTAAATACTTGAAAACTGCATTTTGTTTGTTTTTTCAAGCTGAAAACAGCTATTTTATCTTGATTTTGCAAACATAAGCCATTACACACGACATACACATGAATATGACAGTTTGTATACTTAAAAACGGTGTTTTGTATGCTTTTGCATGCTTAAAACTGCAATTTTATCTTGATTTCACCAACATTAGTTATTATACACGACAGAAACATGAATATGACAGTTTAAATACTTTAAAACAGCATTTTGTATATTTTTGCAAGCTGAAAACAGCTATTTTATCTTGATTTTGAAAACATAAGCCATTACACACGACATACACATGAATATGATTGTTTAAATACTTGAAAACAGCATTTTGTATGTTTTTGCAAACTGAAAACAGCTATTTTATCTTGATTTTGCAAGCATAAGCCATTACACACGACATATACATGAATATGATAGTTTAAATACTTAGAAACGGTGTTTTGTATGCTTTTGCATGCTTAAAACAGCAATTATATTTTGATTTCACCAACATTAGCCATTATACACGATAGAAACATTAATATGACAGTTTAAATACTTGAAAACAGCATTTTGTATGTTTTTGCAAGCTGAAAACATCTATTTTATCATGATTTTGCAAAGATTAGCCATTACACACGACATATACATGAATATGATAGTTTAAATACTTAGAAACGGTGTTTTGTATTTTTTTGCATGCTTAAAACAGCAATTTTATCTTGATCTCATCAACAATAGCCATTATACACGACAGAAACATGAATATGACAGTTTTATTTCTTTAAATCGGTGTTTTGCATGCTTTTGCATGCTTAGAATAGCAATTTTATCTTGATTTAATCAACGTTAGCCATTATACACGATAGAAACATTAATATGACAATTTAAATACTTGAAAACAGCATTTTGTATGTTTTTGCAAGCTGAAAACAGCTATTTTATCTTGATTTTGCAAACATAAGCCATTACACATGACATATACATGAATATGACAGTTTGTATACTTAAGAACGGTGTTTTGTATGCTTTTGCATGCTTAAAACATCAATTTTATCTTGATTTTACCAACATTAGCCATTATACACGACAGAAACATGAATATGACAGTTTAAATACTTGAAAACAGCATTTTGTATTGTTTTGCAAGCTGAGAACAGCTATTTTATGTTGATTTTGCAAACATAAGCCATTACATACGACATGTACATAAATATGACAGTTTAAATACATGAAAACAGCATTTTGTATGTTTTTGCAAGCTGAAAACAGCTATTTATCTTGATTTTGCAAACATAAGCCACTACTCATGGCATATACATGGATATGACAGTTTAAATACTAGAAAACAGCATTTTGTATGTTTTTGCAAGCTGAAAACAGCAATATTATCATGATTTTGCAAACATAAGCCATTACACACGAAATATAAATGAATATGACAGTTTGTATACTTGAAAACGGTATTTTGTATGCTTTTGCATGCTTAAAACAGCAATTTTATCTTGATTTTAGCAACATTAGCCATTATACATGACAGAAACATAAATATGACAGTTTAAATACTTGAAAACAGCATTTTGTATGTTTTTGCAAGCTGAAAACAGGTATTTTATCTTGATTTTGCAAACATAAGCCATTACACATGACATATACATGAATATGACAGTTTAAATACTTGAAAACAGCATTTTGTATGTTTTTGCAAGCTGAAAACAGCTATTTTATCTTGATTTTGCAAACATAAGCCATTACACACGACATATACATGAATATGACAGTTTGTGTACTTAAAAACGGTGTTTTGTATGCTTTTGCATGCTTAAAACAGCAATTTTATTTTGATTTCACCAACATTAGCCATTATACACGACAGAAACATGAATATGACAGTTAAATACTTGAAAACAGCATTTTGTATGTTTTTGCAAGCTGAAAACAACTATTTTATCTTGATTTTGCAAACATAAGCTATTACACACGATATATACATGAAAATGACAGTTTGTATACTTAAAAACGGTGTTTTGTATGCTCTTGCATGCATAAAACAGCAATTTTATCTTGATTTCACCAACATTAGCCATTATACACGACAGAAACATGAATATGACAGTTTAAGTACTTGAAAACAGCATTTTGTATTTTTGCAAGCTGAAAACAGCTATTTTATCTTGATTTTGCAAACATAAGCCATTACACACAACACGTACATGAATATGACAGTTTATATACTTAAAAACGGTGTTTTGTATGCTTTTGCATGCTTAAAACAGCAATTTTATGTTGATTTCACCAACATAAGCCATTACACACGAAATATAAATGAATATGACAGTTTGTATACTTGAAAACGGTATTTTGTATGCTTTTGCATGCTTAAAACAGCAATTTTATCTTGATTTTAGCAACATTAGCCATTATACATGACAAAAACATAAATATGACAGTTTAAATACTTGAAAACAGCATTTTGTATGTTTTTGCAAGCTGAAAACAGGTATTTTATCTTGATTTTGCAAACATAAGCCATTACACATGACATATACATGAATATGACAGTTTAAATACTTGAAAACAGCATTTTGTATGTTTTTGCAAGCTGAAAACAGCTATTTTATCTTGATTTTGCAAACATAAGCCATTACACACGACATATACATGAATATGACAGTTTGTGTACTTAAAAACGGTGTTTTGTATGCTTTTGCATGCTTAAAACAGCAATTTTATCTTGATTTCACCAACATTAGCCATTATACACGACAGAAACATGAATATGACAGTTAAATACTTGAAAACAGCATTTTGTATGTTTTTGCAAGCTGAAAACAACTATTTTATCTTGATTTTGCAAACATAAGCTATTACACACGATATATACATGAAAATGACAGTTTGTATACTTAAAAACGGTGTTTTGTATGCTCTTGCATGCATAAAACAGCAATTTTATCTTGATTTCACCAACATTAGCCATTATACACGACAGAAACATGAATATGACAGTTTAAGTACTTGAAAACAGCATTTTGTATTTTTGCAAGCTGAAAACAGCTATTTTATCTTGATTTTGCAAACATAAGCCATTACACACAACACGTACATGAATATGACAGTTTATATACTTAAAAACGGTGTTTTGTATGCTTTTGCATGCTTAAAACAGCAATTTTATGTTGATTTCACCAACATTAGCCATTATACAGGACAGAAACATTAATATGACAGTTTGAATACTTGAAAACAGCATTTTGTAAGTTTTTGCAAGCTGAAAACGGCTATTTTATAATGATTTTGCAAACATTAGCCATTACACACAACAAATACATGAATATGACAGTTTGTATACTTAAAAACGGTGTTTTGTATGCTTTTGCATGCTTCAAACAGCAATTTTATCTTGATTTCACCAACATTAGCCATTACACACGTCATATACATGAATATGACAGTTTAAATACTTGAAAACAGCATTTTGTATGTTTTTGCAAGCTGAAAACAGCTATTTTATCTTGATTTTGCAAGCATAAGCCATTACACACGACATATACATGAATATGATAGTTTATATACTTAAAAACGGTGTTTTGTACTCTTTTGCATGCTTAAAACAGCAGTTTTATCTTGATTTCACCAACATTAGCCATAATACACGACAGAAACATGAATATGACAGTTTAAGTACTTGAAAACAGCATTTTGTATTTTTGCAAGCTGAAAACAGCTATTTTATCTTGATTTTGCAAATATAAGCCATTACACACGACATATACATGAATATGACAGTTTGTATACTTAAAAACGGTGTTTTGTATGCTTTTGCATGCTTAAAACTGCAATTTTATCTTGATTTCACCAACATTAGCCATTATACACGAGAGAAACATGAATATGACAGTTTAAATACTTGAAAACAGCATGTTGTATGTTTTTGCAAGCTGAAAACAGCTAGTTTATCTTGATTTAGCAAACATAAGCCATTACACACGACATATTCATGAATATGCCAGTTTGTATACTTAAAAACGGTGTTTTGTATGCTTTTGCATGCTTAAAACAGCAATTATATTTTGATTTCACCAACATTAGCCATTATACACGATAGAAACATTAATATGACAGTTTAAATACTTGAAAACAGCATTTTGTATGTTTTTGCAAGCTGAAAACAGCTATTTTATCATGATATTGCAAAGATTAGCCATTACACACAACATGTACATAAATATGACAGTTTGTATACTTAAAAACGGTGTTTTGTATGCTTTTGCATGCTTAAAACAGCAATTTTATCTTGATTTCACCAACATTAGCCATTGTACACGATGGAAACTTGAATATGACAGTTTAAATACTTGAAAACAGCATTTTTTATGTTTTTGCAAGCTGAAAACAGCTATTTTATTTTGATTTTGCAAACATAAGCCATTACACACGACATATTCATGAATATGACAGTTTGTATACTTAAAAACGGTGTTTTGTATGCTTTTGCATGCTTAAAACAGAAATTTTATCTTGATTTCACCAACATTAGCCATTATACAGGACAGAAACATTATTATGACAGTTTAAATACTTGAAAATAGCATTTTGTAAGTTTTTGCAAGCTGAAAACAGCTATTTTATCATGATTTTGCAAACATTAGCCATTACACACAACATATACATGAATATGACAGTTTGTATACTTAAAAACGGTGTTTTGTATGCTTTTGCATGCTTAAAACAGCAATTTTATCTTGATTTTACCAACATTAGCCATTACACACGACATATACATGAATATGACAGTTTAAATACTTGAAAACAGCATTTTGTATGTTTTTGCAAGCTGAAAACAGCTATTTTATCTTGATTTTGCAAGCATAAACCATTACACACGACATATACATGAATATGATGGTTTATATACTTAAAAACGGTGTTTTGTACTCTTTTGCATGCTTAAAACAGCAATTTTATTTTGATTTCACCAATATTAGCTATAATACACGACAGAAACATGAATATGACAGTTTTAATTCTTTAAATCGGTGTTTTGTATGCTTTTACATGCTTAGAATAGCAATTTTATCTTGATTTAATCAATGTTAGCCATTATACACGAAAGAAACATGAATATGACAGTTTAAATACTTGAAAACAGCATTTTGTATGTTTTTTGCAAGCTGAAAACAGCTATTTTATCTTGATTTTGCAAACATAAGCCATTACACACGACATATACATGAATATGACAGTTTGTATACTTAAAAACGGTGTTTTGTATGCTTAAAACTGCAATTTGATCTTGATTTCACCAACATTAGCCATTAACCACGACAGAAACATAAATATGACAGTTTAAATACTTGAAAACAACATTTGGTATGTTTTCGCAAGCTGAAAGCAGCTATTTTATCTTGATTTTGCAAACATAAGCCATTACACACGACATATACATAAATATGACAGTTTAAATACATGAAAAGAGCTTTTTGTATGCTTTTGCAAGCTGGAAACAGCTATTTATCTTGATTTTGCAAACATAAGACACTTCACACGACATATACATGAATATGACAGTTTAAATACTTGAAAACAGCATTTTGTATGTTTTTGCAAGCTGAAAACAACAATTTTATCTTGATTTTGCAAACATAAGCCATTACACACGACATACACATGAATATGACAGTTTGTATACTTAAAAACGGTGTTTTGTATGCTTTTGCATGCTTAAAACTGCAATTTTATCTTGATTTCACCAACATTAGTTATTATACACGACAGAAACATGAATATGACAGTTTAAATACTTTAAAACAGCATTTTGTATGTTTTTGCAAGCTGAAAACAGCTATTTTATCTTGATTTTGAAAACATAAGCCATTACACACGACATACACATGAATATGATTGTTTAAATACTTGAAAACAGCATTTTGTATGTTTTTGCAAACTGAAAACAGCTATTTTATCTTGATTTTGCAAGCATAAGCCATTACACACGACATATACATGAATATGATAGTTTAAATACTTAGAAACGGTGTTTTGTATTTTTTGCATGCTTAAAACTGCAATTTTATCTTGATTTCACCAACATTAGCCATTATACACGACAGAAACATGAATATGACAGTTTATATACTTGCAAAAACAGCCTTTTGTATGTTTTTGCAAACTGAAAACAGCTATTTTATCTTCATTTTGCAAACATAAGCCATTACACACGACATATACATGAATATGATAGTTTAAATACTTAGAAACGGTGTTTTGTATTTTTTTTGCATGCTTAAAACAGCAATTTTATCTTGATCTCACCAACAATAGCCATTATACACGACAGAAACATGAATATGACAGTTTTATTTCTTTAAATCGGTGTTTTGTATGCTTTTGCATGCTTAGAATAGCAATTTTATCTTGATTTAATCAACGTTAGCCATTACACACGATAGAAACATTAATATGACAATTTAAATACTTGTAAACAGCATTTTGTATGTTTTTGCAAGCTGAAAACAGCTATTTTATCTTGATTTTGCAAACATAAGCCATTACACATGACATATACATAAATATGACAGTTTGTATACTTAAGAACGGTGTTTTGTATGCTTTTGCATGCTTAAAACATCAATTTTATCTTGATTTTACCAACATTAGCCATTATACACGACAGAAACATGAATATGACAGTTTAAATACTTGAAAACAGCATTTTGTATTGTTTTGCAAGCTGAAAACAGCTATTTTATGTTGATTTTGCAAACATAAGCCATTACATACGACATGTACATAAATATGACAGTTTAAATACATGAAAACAGCATTTTGTATGTTTTTGCAAGCTGAAAACAGCTATTTATCTTGATTTTGCAAACATAAGCCACTACTCATGGCATATACATGAATATGACAGTTTAAATACTTGAAAACAGCATTTTGTATGTTTTTGCAAGCTGAAAACAGCAATATTATCATGATTTTGCAAACATAAGCCATTACACACGAAATATAAATGAATATGACAGTTTGTATACTTGAAAACGGTATTTTGTATGCTTTTGCATGCTTAAAACAGCAATTTTATCTTGATTTTAGCAACATTAGCCATTATACATGACAGAAACATGAATATGACAGTTTAAATACTTGAAAACAGCATTTTGTATGTTTTTGCAAGCTGAAAACAGGTATTTTATCTTGATTTTGCAAACATAAGCCATTACACATGACATATACATGAATATGACAGTTTAAATACTTGAAAACAGCATTTTGTATGTTTTTGGAAGCTGAAAACAGCTATTTTATCTTGATTTTGCAAACATAAGCCATTACACACGACATATACATGAATATGACAGTTTGTATACTTAAAAACGGTTTTTTGTATGCTTTTGCATGCTTAAAACAGCAATTTTATCTTGATTTCACCAACATTAGCCATTACACACGACATATACATGAATATGACAGTTTAAATACTTGAAAACAGCATTTTGTATGTTTTTGCAAGCTGAAAACAGCTATTTTATTTTGATTTTGCAAACATAAGCCATTACACACGACATATACATGAATATGACAGTTTGTGTACTTAAAAACGGTGTTTTGTATGCTTTTGCATGCTTAAAACAGCAATTTTATCTTGATTTCACCAACATTAGCCATTATACACGACAGAAACATGAATATGACAGTTAAATACTTGAAAACAGCATTTTGTATGTTTTTGCAAGCTGAAAACAACTATTTTATCTTGATTTTGCAAACATAAGCCATTACACACGATATATACATGAAAATGACAGTTTGTATACTTAAAAACGGTGTTTTGTATGCTCTTGCATGCATAAAACAGCAATTTTATCTTGATTTCACCAACATTAGCCATTATACACGACAGAAACATGAATATGACAGTTTAAGTACTTGAAAACAGCATTTTGTATTTTTGCAAGCTGAAAACAGCTATTTTATCTTGATTTTGCAAACATAAGCCATTACACACAACACGTACATAAATATGACAGTTTGTATACTTAAAAACGGTGTTTTGTATGCTTTTGCATGCTTAAAACAGCAATTTTATGTTGATTTCACCAACAATAGCCATTATACAGGACAGAAACATTAATATGACAGTTTAAATACTAGAAAACAGCATTTTGTAAGTTTTTGCAAGCTGAAAACGGCTATTTTATAATGATTTTGCAAACATTAGCCATTACACACAACAAATACATGAATATGACAGTTTGTATACTTAAAAACGGTGTTTTGTATGCTTTTGCATGCTTAAAACAGCAATTTTATCTTGATTTCACCAACATTAGCCATTGTACACGATGGAAACTTGAATATGACAGTTTAAATACTTGAAAACAGCATTTTTTATGTTTTTGCAAGCTGAAAACAGCTATTTTATTTTGATTTTGCAAACATAAGCCATTACACACGACATATTCATGAACATGACAGTTTGTATACTTAAAAACGGTGTTTTGTATGCTTTTGCATGCTTAAAACAGAAATTTTACCTTGATTTCACCAACATTAGCCATTATACAGGACAGAAACATTATTATGACAGTTTAAATACTTGAAAACAGCATTTTTTATGTTTTTGCAAACTGAAAACAGCTATTTTATCATGATTTTGCAAACATTAGCCATTACACACAACATATACATGAATATGACAGTTTGTATACTTAAAAACGGTGTTTTGTATGCTTTTGCATGCTTAAAACAGCAATTTTATCTTGATTTTACCAACATTAGCCATTACACACAACATATACATGAATATGACAGTTTAAATACTTGAAAACAGCATTTTGTATGTTTTTGCAAGCTGAAAACAGCTATTTTATCTTGATTTTGCAAGCATAAACCATTACACACGACATATACATGAATATGATAGTTTAAATACTTAAAAACGGTGTTTTGTACTCTTTTGCATGCTTAAAACAGCAATTTTATTTTGATTTCACCAATATTAGTTATTATACACGACAGAAACATGAATATGACAGTTTAAATACTTGAAAACAGCATTTTGTATGTTTTTTGCAAGCTGAAAACAGCTATTTTATCTTGATTTTGCAAACATAAGCCATTACACACGACATATACATGAATATGACAGTTTGTATACTTAAAAACGGTGTTTTGTATGCTTAAAACTGCAATTTGATCTTGATTTCACCAACATTAGCCATTAACCACGACAGAAACATGAATATGACAGTTTAAATACTTGAAAACAACATTTGGTATGTTTTCGCAAGCTGAAAGCAGCTATTTTATCTTGATTTTGCAAACATAAGCCATTACACACGACATATACATGAATATGACAGTTTGTATATTTAAAAACGGTGTTTTGTATGCTTTTGCATGCTTAAAACTGCAATTTTATCTTGATTTCACCAACATTAGCCATTATACACGAGAGAAACATGAATATGACAGTTTAAATACTTGAAAACAGCATGTTGTATGTTTTTGCAAGCTGAAAACAGCTATTTTATCTTGATTTTGCAAACAAATGACATTACACACGACATATACATGAAAATGACAGTTTATATACTTAAAAACGGTGTTTTGTTTGCTTTTGCATGCTTAAAACTGCAATTTTATCTTGATTTCACCAACATTAAGTTTAAGTACTTGAAAACAGCATTTTGTATTTTTGCAAGCTGAAAACAGCTATTTTATCTTGATTTTGCAAACATAAGCCATTACACACAACACGTACATGAATATGACAGTTTGTATACTTAAAAACGGTGTTTTGTATGCTTTTGCATGCTTAAAACAGCAATTTTATGTTGATTTCACCAACATTAGCCATTATACAGGACAGAAACATTAATATGACAGTTTAAATACTAGAAAACAGCATTTTGTAAGTTTTTGCAAGCTGAAAACGGCTATTTTATAATGATTTTGCAAACATTAGCCATTACACACAACAAATACATGAATATGACAGTTTGTATACTTAAAAACGGTGTTTTGTATGCTTTTGCATGCTTCAAACAGCAATTTTATCTTGATTTCACCAACATTAGCCATTACACACGACATATACATGAATATGACAGTTTAAATACTTGAAAACAGCATTTTGTATGTTTTTGCAAGCTGAAAACAGCTATTTTATCTTGATTTTGCAAGCATAAGCCATTACACACGACATATACATGAATATGATAGTTTATATACTTAAAAACGGTGTTTTGTACTCTTTTGCATGCTTAAAACAGCAGTTTTATCTTGATTTCACCAACATTAGCCATAATACACGACAGAAACATGAATATGACAGTTTAAGTACTTGAAAACAGCATTTTGTATTTTTGCAAGCTGAAAACAGCTATTTTATCTTGATTTTGCAAATATAAGCCATTACACAAGACATATACATGAATATGACAGTTTGTATACTTAAAAACCGTGTTTTGTATGCTTTTGCATGCTTAAAACTGCAATTTTATCTTGATTTCACCAACATTAGCCATTATACACGAGAGAAACATGAATATGACAGTTTAAATACTTGAAAACAGCATGTTGTATGTTTTTGCAAGCTGAAAACAGCTAGTTTATCTTGATTTAGCAAACATAAGCCATTACACACGACATATTCATGAATATGCCAGTTTGTATACTTAAAAACGGTGTTTTGTATGCTTTTGCATGCTTAAAACAGCAATTATATTTTGATTTCACCAACATTAGCCATTATACACGATAGAAACATTAATATGACAGTTTAAATACTTGAAAACAGCATTTTGTATGTTTTTGCAAGCTGAAAACAGCTATTTTATCATGATTTTGCAAAGATTAGCCATTACACACAACATGTACATGAATATGACAGTTTGTATACTTAAAAACGGTGTTTTGTATGCTTTTGCATGCTTAAAACAGCAATTTTATCTTGATTTCACCAACATTAGCCATTGTACACGATGGAAACTTGAATATGACAGTTTAAATACTTGAAAACAGCATTTTTTATGTTTTTGCAAGCTGAAAACAGCTATTTTATTTTGATTTTGCAAACATAAGCCATTACACACGACATATTCATGAATATGACAGTTTGTATACTTAAAAACGGTGTTTTGTATGCTTTTGCATGCTTAAAACAGAAATTTTATCTTGATTTCACCAACATTAGCCTTTATACAGGACAGAAACATTATTATGACAGTTTAAATACTTGAAAACAGCATTTTTTATGTTTTTGCAAACTGAAAACAGTTATTTTATCATGATTTTGCAAACATTAGCCATTACACACAACATATACATGAATATGACAGTTTGTATACTTAAAAACGGTGTTTTGTATGCTTTTGCATGCTTAAAACAGCAATTTTATCTTGATTTTACCAACATTAGCCATTACACACGACATATACATGAATATGACAGTTTAAATACTTGAAAACAGCATTTTGTATGTTTTTGCAAGCTAAAACAGCTATTTTATCTTGATTTTGCAAGCATAAACCATTACACACGACATATACATGAATATGATAGTTTAAATACTTAAAAACGGTGTTTTGTACTCTTTTGCATGCTTAAAACAGCAATTTTATTTTGATTTCACCAATATTAGCTATTATACACGACAGAAACATGAATATGACAGTTTAAATACTTGAAAACAGCATTTTGTATGTTTTTTGCAAGCTGAAAACAGCTATTTTATCTTGATTTTGCAAACATAAGCCATTACACACGACATATACATGAATATGACAGTTTGTATACTTAAAAACGGTGTTTTGTATGCTTTTGCATGCTTAAAACTGCAATTTTTTCTTGATTTCACCAACATTAGCCATTATACACGAGAGAAACATGAATATGACAGTTTAAATACTTGAAAACAACATTTGGTATGTTTTCGCAAGCTGAAAGCAGCTATTTTATCTTGATTTTGCAAGCATAAACCATTACACACGACATATACATGAATATGATAGTTTAAATACTTAAAAACGGTGTTTTGTACTCTTTTGCATGCTTAAAACAGCAATTTTATTTTGATTTCACCAATATTAGCTATTATACACGACAGAAACATGAATATGACAGTTTAAATACTTGAAAACAGCATTTTGTATGTTTTTTGCAAGCTGAAAACAGCTATTTTATCTTGATTCTGCAAACATAAGCCATTACACACGACATATACATGAATATGACAGTTTGTATACTTAAAAACGGTGTTTTGTATGCTTAAAACTGCAATTTGATCTTGATTTCACCAACATTAGCCATTAACCACGACAGAAACATGAATATGACAGTTTAAATACTTGAAAACAACATTTGGTATGTTTTCGCAAGCTGAAAGCAGCTATTTTATCTTGATTTTGCAAACATAAGCCATTACACACGACATATACATGAATATGACAGTTTGTATATTTAAAAACGGTGTTTTGTATGCTTTTGCATGCTTAAAACTGCAATTTTATCTTGATTTCACCAACATTAGCCATTATACACGAGAGAAACATGAATATGACAGTTTAAATACTTGAAAACAGCATGTTGTATGTTTTTGCAAGCTGAAAACAGCTATTTTATCTTGATTTTGCAAACAAATGACATTACACACGACATATACATGAAAATGACAGTTTATATACTTAAAAACGGTGTTTTGTTTGCTTTTGCATGCTTAAAACTGCAATTTTATCTTGATTTCACCAACATTAGCCATTATACACGACAAAAACATGAATATGACAGTTTAAATACTTGAAAACAGCAATTTGTATGTTTTGCAAACTGAAAACAGCTATTTTATCTTGATTTTGCAAACATAAGCCATTACACACGACATATACATGAATATGACAGTTTGTGTACTTAAAAACGGTATTTTGTATCCTTTTGCATGCTTAAAACTGCAATTTTATCTTGATTTCATCAACATTAGCCATTATACACGAGAGAAACATGAATATGACAGTTTAAATACTTGAAAACAACATTTTGTATGTTTTTGCAAGCTGAAAACAGCTATTTTATCTTGATTTTGCAAACATAAGCCATTACACACGACATATACATGAATATGACAGTTTGTATACTTAAAAACGGTGTTTTGTATGCTTTTGCATGCTTAAAACTGCAATTTTTTCTTGATTTCACCAACATTAGCCATTATACACGAGAGAAACATGAATATGACAGTTTAAATACTTGAAAACAACATTTTGTATGTTTTTGCAAGCTGAAAACAGCTATTTTATCTTGATTTTGCAAACATAAGCCATTACACACGACATATACATGAATATGACAGTTTGTATACTTAAAAACGGTGTTTTGTATGCTTTTGCATGATTAAAACTGCAATTTTATTTTGATTTCACCAACATTAGCCATTATACACGACAGAAACATGAATATGACAGTTTTAATACTTGAAAACAGCATTTTATATGTTTTTGCAAGCTGAAAGCAGCTATTTTATCTTGATTTTGCAAACATAAGCCATTATACACGACATATACATGAATATGACAGTTTGTATACATAAAAACGGTGTTTTGTATGCTTTTGCATGCTTAAAACTGCAATTTTGTCTTGATTTCACCAACATTAGCCATTATACACGACAGAAACATTAATATGTCAGTTTAAATACTTTAAAACAGCATTTTGTATGTTTTTGCAAGCTGAAAACAGATATTTTATCTTGATTTTGCAAACATAAGCCATTACACACGACATATACATGAATATGACAGTTTGTATAATTATAAACGGAGTTTTGTATACTTTTGCATGCTTAAAACAGCAATTTTATCTTGATTTCACCAACATTAGCCATTATACACGATAGAAACATGAATATGACAGTTTAAATTCTTGAAAACAGCATTTTGTATGTTTTTGCAAGCTGAAAACAGCTATTTTATCTTGATTTTGCAAACATAAGCCATTACACACGACATATACATGAATATGACAGTTTGTATACTTAAAAAGGGTGTTTTGTATGCTTTTGCATGCTTAAAACAGCAATTTTATCTTGATTTCACCAACATTAGCCATTATACACGACAGAAACATGAATATGACAGTTTAAATACTTGAAAACAGCATTTTGTATATTTCTGCAAACTGAAAACGGCTATTTTATCTTGATTTTGCAAACATAAGACATTACACACGACATATACATGAATATGACAGTTTGTTTACTTAAAAACGGTGTTTTGTATGCTTTTGCATGCTTAAAACAGCAAACATTAGCCATTATACACGACAGAAACATGAATATGACAGTTTAAATACTTGAAAACAGCATATTGTATGTTTTTGCAAGCTGAAAACAGCTATTTTATCTTGATTTTGCAAACATAAGACATTACACACGACATATACATGAAAATGACAGTTTATATACTTAAAAACGGTGTTTTGTTTGCTTTTGCATGCTTAAAACTGCAATTTTATCTTGATTTCACCAACATTAGCCATTATACACGACAAAAACATGAATATGACAGTTTAAATACTTGAAAACAGCATTTTGTATGGTTTTGCAAGCTGAAAACAGCTATTTTACCTTGATTTTGCAAACATAAGCCATTACACACGACATATACATGAATATGACAGTTTGTATACTTAAGAACGGTGTTTTGTATGCTTTTGCATGCTTAAAACATCAATTTTATCTTGATTTTACCAACATTAGCCATTATACACGACAGAAACATGAATATGACAGTTTAAATACTTGAAAACAGCATTTTGTATTGTTTTGCAAGCTGAAAACAGCTATTTTATGTTGATTTTGCAAACATAAGCCATTACATACGACATGTACATAAATATGACAGTTTAAATACATGAAAACAGCATTTTGTATGTTTTTGCAAGCTGAAAACAGCTATTTATCTTGATTTTGCAAACATAAGCCACTACTCACGGCATATACATGAATATGACAGTTTAAATACTTGAAAACAGCATTTTGTATGTTTTTGCAAGCTGAAAACAGCAATATTATCATGATTTTGCAAACATAAGCCATTACACACGAAATATAAATGAATATGACAGTTTGTATACTTGAAAACGGTATTTTGTATGCTTTTGCATGCTTAAAACAGCAATTTTATCTTGATTTTAGCAACATTAGCCATTATACATGACAGAAACATGAATATGACAGTTTAAAGACTTGAAAACAGCATTTTGTATGTTTTTGCAAGCTGAAAACAGGTATTTTATCTTGATTTTGCAAACATAAGCCATTACACATGACATATACATGAATATGACAGTTTAAATACTTGAAAACAGCATTTTGTATGTTTTTGCAAGCTGAAAACAGCTATTTTATCTTGATTTTGCAAACATAAGCCATTACACACGACATATACATGAATATGACAGTTTGTGTACTTAAAAACGGTGTTTTGTATGCTTTTGCATGCTTAAAACAGAAATTTTATCTTAATTTCACCAACATTAGCCATTATACACGACAGAAACATGAATATGACAGTTAAATACTTGAAAACAGCATTTTGTATGTTTTTGCAAGCTGAAAACAACTATTTTATCTTGATTTTGCAAACATAAGCCATTACACACGATATATACATGAAAATGACAGTTTGTATACTTAAAAACGGTGTTTTGTATGCTCTTGCATGCATAAAACAGCAATTTTATCTTGATTTCACCAACATTAGCCATTATACACGACAGAAACATGAATATGACAGTTTAAGTACTTGAAAACAGCATTTTGTATTTTTGCAAGCTGAAAACAGCTATTTTATCTTGATTTTGCAAACATAAGCCATTACACACAACACGTACATGAATATGACAGTTTGTATACTTAAAAACGGTGTTTTGTATGCTTTTGCATGCTTAAAACAGCAATTTTATGTTGATTTCACCAACATTAGCCATTATACAGGACAGAAACATTAATATGACAGTTTAAATACTTGAAAACAGCATTTTGTAAGTTTTTGCAAGCTGAAAACGGCTATTTTATAATGATTTTGCAAACATTAGCCATTACACACAACAAATACATGAATATGACAGTTTGTATACTTAAAAACGGTGTTTTGTATGCTTTTGCATGCTTCAAACAGCAATTTTATCTTGATTTCACCAACATTAGCCATTACACACGACATATACATGAATATGACAGTTTAAATACTTGAAAACAGCATTTTGTATGTTTTTGCAAGCTGAAAACAGCTATTTTATCTTGATTTTGCAAGCATAAGCCATTACACACGACATATACATGAATATGATAGTTTATATACTTAAAAACGGTGTTTTGTACTCTTTTGCATGCTTAAAACAGCAGTTTTATCTTGATTTCACCAACATTAGCCATAATACACGACAGAAACATGAATATGACAGTTTAAGTACTTGAAAACAGCATTTTGTATTTTTGCAAGCTGAAAACAGCTATTTTATCTTGATTTTGCAAATATAAGCCATTACACACGACATATACATGAATATGACAGTTTGTATACTTAAAAACGGTGTTTTGTATGCTTTTGCATGCTTAAAACTGCAATTTTATCTTGATTTCACCAACATTAGCCATTATACACGAGAGAAACATGAATATGACAGTTTAAATACTTGAAAACAGCATGTTGTATGTTTTTGCAAGCTGAAAACAGCTAGTTTATCTTGATTTAGCAAACATAAGCCATTACACACGACATATTCATGAATATGCCAGTTTGTATACTTAAAAACGGTGTTTTGTATGCTTTTGCATGCTTAAAACAGCAATTATATTTTGATTTCACCAACATTAGCCATTATACACGATAGAAACATTAATATGACAGTTTAAATACTTGAAAACAGCATTTTGTATGTTTTTGCAAGCTGAAAACAGCTATTTTATCATGATTTTGCAAAGATTAGCCATTACACACAACATGTACATGAATATGACAGTTTGTATACTTAAAAACGGTGTTTTGTATGCTTTTGCATGCTTAAAACAGCAATTTTATCTTGATTTCACCAACATTAGCCATTGTACACGATGGAAACTTGAATATGACAGTTTAAATACTTGAAAACAGCATTTTTTATGTTTTTGCAAGCTGAAAACAGCTATTTTATTTTGATTTTGCAAACATAAGCCATTACACACGACATATTCATGAATATAACAGTTTGTATACTTAAAAACGGTGTTTTGTATGCTTTTGCATGCTTAAAACAGCAATTTTATCTTGATTTTACCAACATTAGCATTACACACGACATATACATGAATATGACAGTTTAAATACTTGAAAACAGAATTTTGTATGTTTTTGCAAGCTGAAAACAGCTATTTTATCTTGATTTTGCAAGCATAAACCATTACACACGACATATACATGAATATGATAGTTTATATACTTAAAAACGGTGTTTTGTACTCTTTTGCATGCTTAAAACAGCAATTTTATTTTGATTTCACCAATATTAGCTATAATACACGACAGAAACATGAATATGACAGTTTTTAATTCTTTAAATCGGTGTTTTGTATGCTTTTGCATGCTTAGAATAGCAATTTTATTTTGATTTAATCAATGTTAGCCATTATACACGAAAGAAACATGAATATGACAGTTTAAATACTTGAAAACAGCATTTTGTATGTTTTTTGCAAGCTGAAAACAGCTATTTTATCTTGATTTTGCAAACATAAGCCATTACACACGACATATACATGAATATGACAGTTTGTATACTTAAAAACGGTGTTTTGTATGCTTAAAACTGCAATTTGATCTTGATTTCACCAACATTAGCCATTAACCACGACAGAAACATGAATATGACAGTTTAAATACTTGAAAACAACATTTGGTATGTTTTCGCAAGCTGAAAGCAGCTATTTTATCTTGATTTTGCAAACATAAGCCATTACACACGACATATACATGAATATGACAGTTTGTATATTTAAAAACGGTGTTTTGTATGCTTTTGCATGCTTAAAACTGCAATTTTATCTTGATTTCACCAACATTAGCCATTATACACGAGAGAAACATGAATATGACAGTTTAAATACTTGAAAACAGCATGTTGTATGTTTTTGCAAGCTGAAAACAGCTATTTTATCTTGATTTTGCAAACAAATGACATTACACACGACATATACATGAAAATGACAGTTTATATACTTAAAAACGGTGTTTTGTTTGCTTTTGCATGCTTAAAACTGCAATTTTATCTTGATTTCACCAACATTAGCCATTATACACGACAAAAACATGAATATGACAGTTTAAATACTTGAAAACAGCAATTTGTATGTTTTTGCAAACTGAAAACAGCTATTTTATTTTGATTTTGCAAACATAAGCCATTACACACGACATATACATGAATATGACAGTTTGTGTACTTAAAAACGGTATTTTGTATCCTTTTGCATGCTTAAAACTGCAATTTTATCTTGATTTCATCAACATTAGCCATTATACACGACAGAAACATGAATATGACAGTTTAAATACTTGAAAACAACATTATGTATGTTTTTGCAAGCTGAAAACAGCTATTTTATCTTGATTTTGCAAACATAAGCCATTACACACGACATATACATGAA